>VWZY01013141.1:26584-59908 GCA_013399075.1 Chloroceryle aenea
TCTGCCTGTTTTGATCCGTGTGCTGGGGGGGAATAGGTGATGGGAGCGACTGGTTTCTCTCTGTGGACTCTGGATAGCAGAGCTGCCGTGCTGTTGCCTGTAGTAGGGTATCACCGAGGAGCTATCAGCTGTACGGTACTTTATGAGAAGTACGGTACAGTGTGGGATGCAGTTAAAAATAATACATCTTTCTATGAAAAATGAGAAAAGTTTGATTAGCGAGTGAGGCAGAGCTTGGGAACCCAAGTTTTCAGCGCCTTTCTGGCTCTACCTTCCCAGTCCCACACTGCGGCAGCTTCCTGCCGGGATAAGGTAAACTTCTCTGCGGAGGTCAGGGATGTGTCTGCGAGTCCTTCCTTTGGAGTGACAGAAGACATTCCTTCCAGCCCTCAGCCCACATCTGGAGCACTCTGTCCCCACAGTATCACCGCTTATCGGAGAGCAGCCAGTGGGAGAAATGTCAGGGGAAAAAAATTAATCTGAGTCTCCTGCCTGTCTGCTGAGAACTTTGTGGCCGTGGCGGTTTTCAGTGATGGTAACAGGGACAACTTCTAGAATTCTTGGGAGTTGATGTAGTAAACAAGTGTTGTTTGACAGGCTTTGTGCTGTGCTCGAACAGTCTCTACTCACTGGCAACCTACTGTGTTGTAAGTGGTGGAACCAGCGTGTGAGTTGAACGTGTTGATACCATTGCTGATGCAAAAATAGAAAGGTGAGATGTCTTCTGTGTAATACCTTAACTTTTGCAAACATTCCTGTGTTAAAGCTCATTCTGGCGTGAGCTGAACCTTGTAACAGTAGTTCAGGAGAGATTTGTTGCCTTTAAGTTTTGCTCTTCCTTCTGGTCATCCAGCATGTTGTCTTTGGTGACTGCAGAAGAGATTTGTGAAGCTCATTTCTTTTTCCTTTTCCCAGGGAATGCTCAGAGGGGGAACAGGTAATCAGCAGGTGGTGTTCTAGAACTCTTTTGTTTGCCTCCTTCCGAAGGCTGAGTTGTCTCGGCGTGTGGGGTGTAGCATGTGATAAGTAGGACAGCACTTCTGATTTAAGTCTGTCGTGGCATTAGAAGATAATAATGCTTTTGGATGTGTTGCATTTTTGTAGGATTTGTGAAACTCTTCATTAAATTGTGTCATTTTCTTGAAAAAATTATTACCTTTACTTCTCTTACCGCCGCTTAAGGACGGACAGGCAGATGGGGGTGAGGCCATAATCTGGTATTGTAGAGCTGTATCCAGTAGCATTTTCTCAGAAGTATAATTAAAAATATTAATTGAATTGGAATGCTGAGTGGCATGAAAACCTCACCGGGATTCGTCACAGAAGCGTGACTTAAATTGGAGCCTGTTTAAAAGGCACAGTTGGTCAAGGCAACATTTTCAGGCTTATTTAGCCTTGCGTGTGGCCGCTCCGGTTGTACGTCATTCGCTGTGTCAATTCCGTGGGGATGGGAAATCCCATCCATCTTTGGTCTTCTTTGTGGGATGGATCTGTAAATAAGTCCGAAGTGTGAGTGGGAAATACTTCACTGATTGTATGGGAGGTTATTTTTAATGCAGTCGATCAGCTAATCAAATGTACTCTCAGGCACTTTAATGTGAGATTTACTGGCTCCTTCGTGTGGTATTAACTTGGGTTAACGTTTCTCTTACAGTCTCTTTGCTGGGTCAGTTTTGCACTGGATTGAGATTGTGCAGAACTTGAGATCAATGCGTTCTTTACCGGGATGTACCATCTGCTAATCGCAGCACAGCATCGAAACTGCTACTGCCAGCTCTCTTAGTAATCTCCTGCCCCTTCCTCCCCCCCAAAGTTGGAAGACTGGGTTATTTTGAGCTGTTCAAAATTTATGTCAACAAGTAATCCATGTTTTAACTGCATGAATTATAATCCATAGTCTTCTGGTACTAAAATGGAACTAAACTTCAGTTTGGCAGCTGAAAATGGCTGGCTTAGCTGTGACAGAGTTCTTAAATTCTTATTTATTTTTAAGTAGTACTACATGTGAAGAAGGAAATGAGACAAAGCTGAAAAGAGACTTTTTTAACACAGCTGATGAAGAGTTTTCCACTTCACTTGTCAAATGGCACAGCTTGGTAAAATCAGTTAAATAACAGATAATTGTAATGTCAGATGAATAGAATTTGTTATACCTTAAAAAGAAAACTTCTATCTTCTAATTAAGATCTCAAACATGAGGAATTCAGATGCTTCCCTGGTACTTTATTTTTCACAGCACTTCTTGCATAGCTGACATTGCTTTAGCTTGCAGAAAATCAGATTGATTTTTGTGTCCATCTTCATTTTTTTGCCTCATCAGTTGCTGAAGCAGAGCTGCTCGTGTAATTCTTTTGGAACTTTCTTGAGATGCAAGGTTAATAGTAGTGCTGTTACCTCTTTGGTGTCTAACAGTTAATACACTTCAAAAGAAGAACTGTTGTACTTCAATTCTGAGAACACATTAGTCTGTAAGAATACAGGTGATTTTATATCACCTTCGTTTATGGCTGGGGCAGGTTTTCAGAAGTTCTGCAGTCCAACTGGAGTTGTATCTACCTGGTGGTTTTCAAAACACCTTTTTTTTTCCCTCCGTGCTGCTGCCCTGTTTGTGCAAAAACTCATTTGGGTGAAGACCAGGGAGAGGAGAGGTGTGGAGGGGTTGGAGTGGTAGGGAGTGCGTGCAGGGACATTGAAGGAGGACCTGCCCTCAAGAGAGGGTTGATAGGGAGACCTTGATCCAAGAAAGCAGAAGGAATGGTAGAATGTTTTATTTTACAAGGAGCATGGGATGTTAATCATGGGAAGAGTGGTAGTTGCTGGTATCCACAGAGCATCTTGCCTACAAAGCAGCCAAGTTTGCAGCCCTTTTGCATCTTTCACTGTACAGCAGATCTAATTAAATCAGCATTTTTCCCTTTGGTTATTTGAATTTATCCTGATATAATCTGTCCTGCTTTTTCTTAACACAAGGATCCTATTGAATCAGTTTGTTCTTGGCTAAGAATGGCTGCTGGTTTTGCTTGTATTCACTTGTGCATTTTCAAGTCATGAGAGTCAGTACTTCTGAGGCAAATGCTGGAGACAATTTACATCTGTTTTTAAGGCCGAGTTCAGGGCTGAGCTGAAAATACTTGAGGTGATGAGAGCTAGGTACAAAACGGATAGCAGGCGTGCAACCTGCTGTCCAGGGAATGGGGGGGACTGGGAGGCTGGACCTGGGTCTATTTTGGGAGGTGTAAATAGGTCTCCTTTCTGAAACTGTCAGTTGTGAGCAAGGAGGTTGCAGTCTTCTTTCTTTTTTATTTTTGTTCTTTTTCTTTTTCCTCCCACTGTGCCAGAAGCCAGTACAAGGCGGTGTTTTATTTGGGTTGTGTGTGCCATCATTTTTGTAAACAAAAGCAAAAGTTTCAGAAACCTCTAGATGATTCTTTGTCTTTGATTTGATTTACTGTGGTGTCTTGAGTAGCTGGTTTTAATGAAACAAAGTCTGGATTACTGGGAAGTTTACAGAAATTAAGAAACTTTCTAAGTCGTGTTGATGTTCTAGAGATTTGGGAGTTAGCTTTCCTGAAGAAAATTGCCAGATCCATGGTTCACGTGACCCTGGAAAGCAAAACAAACTTGAGTGGTCCGATTTGTTTTCAGTAGATGAAAACTACTATGAGAAGTCATCTTTCACTGGCTTTTCCATGCACTTCTGTAGGTCCATTCATCTGAACACCATGCGGCTCTTGGCACACAGTCAGTTGATCCTCTGAGGAGAAAAAGAACTGTTTGATAAATGTAGATAATTCTAGCAAGAAACAGGGAACTCACTCTGTGGAGGTGCCAGTCGGTTTCGGAGAGAATCCCATTTCTTGTGGTTGGGAATATTAAGTGCACTGGGTGAGTGTTGACTCTTATTTCTTTCAGGCTAATGGGCTTGAGAGTGTTTCTGCTGTCTCCAGTTGTCTTCTCAGGCTCCAGGCAGGGATTCCACAGAGACGACTGGTGTGTTTATTAGTGCTTCTGTCTGAATACTTCCCTGAAACAGCTTCACTCCACAGGTCTGAGTCTAAAGTAATCCTCTATTTTCTTTTTCCTTCACACTGCCATGGTAAGTCAGGAGTACTTTGTACTATGTCTTAATGGTTGAGTGGCCCATGGGTTTAGGTTTTGGCTACAAAGGCTTCCTCTTCCAGTGCGCTTGTTGCCAAGCTGATTTTTATCTTGCTGAAGGGTAGAGAGGGTCTGCTGGACTATTATTTTTTTTTTGTGACCTCTGCATTACTGTTTAGCTTGGCAAGGATAAAAAGAATTGTCACCTCCTGGCTTTTAAATGGCTTATTTAAAGAGGGTTGTTCAGCGTGGTCTTGAACAGAAAGTTACTCCCACTCCCCAAAACATTTTGCGTCTAGCGTCTTGGGGCCGTTACTCTGAGACCTTCTAGCAGCTCAGAGTACCTTGCAGTGATTAACTTGGAGTTGTTGGATGTGTACTATGAGCAAAATACAGATTACTAATCATAAGGTTCAAAAAAAAGCCATTAGACCCTCCCTAAAACCTAACAGCACTCCTCCCTCTCTAGAAAGAGTTTGAGTTTATTTTCCCTGTGACGCTTTATACGAGTTCTTTGCACTATGGTAAGCAGAGACATACAGTAGTGGGTTTTGTGTGCTGTGATAATAGCATTTTTGCAGCTCTTTTTTCTTTCTTTTTTCCTTTTTTTTTGGATACTTTGTTGTCTAGCCAGTATCTGAAGGAGAGCTGGATAAAATGAGTGTAGCTTGTGTGGCGTACTTCAGCTAGAACTAGTCTTAACTATACATAGCCCAACTGCAAATCCATCTAGCATCGACAGTCCCTAAGTGTATCTGAAAGTGGCTTGCCATTAATTAGGAGGAAACTACACAGCAGTTGATGTTAAGTGTGTGTTTCTTCGTTTCAGTTGGAGGCAGGTGGTTTTTCTCCACCAAATGCTGCCACTGTCTCCACGTAGCCGTGATCTCATTTACGGGCAGCCAGTAGTGGGGAGGTCCAGAGGATAATTGCTAGAACTTGGTGCCAAGCAAGTCCTAATATAATATTCCTTGGTTGTTGGACAGGTTTAAGTGTTTCTGAGTTTTTCTGTCTGACCCGACTGTGTTTTTAGTCAGGGCATGACATCTGGTTTTCCTCATCTTGTGTGAGGATGGCTGACATCTAAACAAAAATGAGTCTGGTGTTTTAGGCATACAGTCTAAACACAGATAAACTATATTTTCGTATTTGACCTCACTTTTTATAAAGAATCCTCTTGTTCAGCTGCTGTACTTTGTCCAATGCAGATGTCTTAATGAAGTTTTAACTGTTCTGTTGTGTTTTGTTTCGCCTCGTCCATCTGCCTGTTCACGGTGATCAGATTTATTAAATGTTGCTGGCTGTATTTATGTGAGTACTCTATCATAGCTCATTATTTTGAGTCACTTTGCTTGGTTTTTGATTAGTATTGTGTGGGAGATGCTGTGTGTTATGTAATTGTTGATCAGCTTACACTCATTTTCCCAAATGGTAGTGGTTTCTAAGTAAGCAGGCGTAATTAGTCCTTCCTAATGTGTACTAACTCTCATCTAAATAGTTGTTTGCTTTTAACCGAGTTTAAATCAAGACAATAAAAACCCCACAACTCCTGAAAAATGTAACACACTCCTGAAATAAGAAGGAGAAATGAACTTCAAGCTGCTGCGTAAAAAACAATAGCGTTGTTTTCAGCAGTTATGGTTTTCCTAGTTTTTAATCACAAATTTAATGGAGCAGTGTGTAGCTAGACCCATTTAAGATGAGTAACAAATAAAATGGAAACTTATGCTTTGCAAGTTACACAGCAGGACTACCCATAGGGGTTAAGAGCACAAAATTGCTTCAAGGGATAAAATTAAAACCAGGTAGAAAGAGGGAATGTTTAGTATCCTCAAACACCTGCTAGCTCTGTGATGAGTTTTCAGCTTCCTTCTTTGACTTCTTCCTGCAGGGAAGGTTTGCAGAATTAGATACCCTCTTGCATTGAAACTGTGTATAAATTCTCTTGCTTATGAGAAGTCAGGCTTTAACCTTTATTTGAAATGATAGGAGTTGGTTTGGAAGTGTGAATAGAATAGTGAAAAGAAAAGCTGAAGTAAAATCAGTGTAGTTTTTCTGAATACCATAATTACCTGCTAAAGTAGACTTAAAGTGCTTTGAAATGAGGTACAATTATTAAATACTGCTTTCATTTTGATTTTTGCATTTGTATCTAAATGAAGCCTGTCAGAATTCACCCAATGAACAAACCTCTAAATGTTTTCCAGAGTTACTACTGACTCCCTCAGAATGTTTTTTGGTTACTAGAACTGCATTTCTTGCGGCGTGTTTCCTTGTGAAAGGTCAGGTCTTCTGGATTTTAACTAATAAGAGTAGATGAAAAGTTGTCTGTAATGAAGGAGGGATTGCAGTGCTCTTTCCTGAGATGAGCCTGTTTTCTCCTTTTTGCTGATCCCCCTTGGGACAGAATCCTTTTATTTTTAAAGCACTGTCCCCACCACCAAAGCAAACTCTGCTGATCTATTAAATTCTGTTACTTGGTGTGTTCAGGCTAATAAAATTCCACCTTGGAAAACTGAGGCGAGGCAAATTTCATATGAAAATTGAATTCTTAATACTCAGCAATCAGTTTCAAATCGGTTGTTTAAAAATGCACGTTGTTTTTATTGACAGTGTGATAACTTCACAGGGACTCAGACAACAAAAGCCCGTTTGTGCCAGTCCTTTTATGTAAGAAATCACTGAAGAGGTTTGCAGAGAGTTTGCAAGTTTGAAAGAAACAGATTGGCCCTTTTGGTTTAGAGCTCTGGGGTGGGTTTTTATATCTTCCTACTGACCGTATTTAAACATTGGCCTGATTTTTGTTTGCCAAGTCCCTTGGTACATCTTAGGTGAGCTTGAAAAAGATACGGTGGGTAGAGTCAGCAGCAGGAGTGACAGTGTTTATAACTGGATTTGTTTGGAAACAGTGAAATCAAACCATTGCTTCCTTTCCTGCTGTGAACAGTTGACTCTCATTCATCTTCTGCACCTTTTAAAAACGTTCTGCAGTTTTACAGAACAAAAACAGCTCCAACTGCCTGGATTCATTATGCCTGGGGCATTATTTTATCACAACTGTTCTAAGGTGATAATCCAGATGTGTGATTTTAACTGGTTTTCTTTATACAACTTTAATTGCAAAGCTTATCTGTGTATAAATGAGCTTCAGTTTTTGAAGAAATACACCCATTTTTGATGGGTAATTGGAAGAGAACTCGAGGCAGTGACGTGTGAGAGGGAACACTCTGAAAATGTGTCAAATTATGCAGGGTTAAACCTAGGGAATTCTTCTTAAAAAGCTGTTTGTCTGTCATGTGTGTATCTAAACTTCACAGCAACATTATCCAGCTGTTAGTGAGCAATTCCAGCTGTCAGATTGAGCCCCTTGCTTGGGAGATGTACATTTAAATACATTGCCTTTCATAATACGTGAAGATGACAGCCAGTGAAAGTGCTGCTGTTTGATCTCTTGCTTTGACTCGCAGCCCTGTTGCTCTCCCCTCCTTTTTGTGGTTGGATGTATGAAAGGTGTTATTTCTACACTCGTAAGCTGTTGAATTGATAGATTCTGCACTGGGCTGAAGAGACCTCTCTTTCTCTCACAACACTGCTTATTTTGCTTCTCCAAAAAAATTGATGTGGTGTTTTAAAATAAAAATAAATAAACCAGCCTGCCTTTCTTTTTGGAGCACCTCCAGAGTGGCAGCTACATCAGGGGAAAGGAGGGTGGATCTTTTTTGCCTTGCAAGTCTTGCTGAAGGCTTAAGTTGGTACCTAACCCCCCTTTTCCCTGTAAATACCAAAGCAGTTAGGTTTATTTAACAATCCCTCCACGTGAGCAGAACGAGGTAAGGTGGGATTTGATCAGTATAATTACATAAGGATTCTGCCAGCACAGATGCCAGCACCATCCCAGCAAAAATTCTGGAGTGTAGACTGGTCTAAATCAGCGTCTGGCCTGCTTTCAGGGAAGGGTTTGATCATTTAATGCAATGGAGCTCCATATTATTCCTTGTTTGAGCCAGAGGAAAAATAACTCTGGACACAGTCAATAATTAAGCTAAGGGCTGTATAATATATCCTGTCAGAAAAATGTTATTTCAGGGCTGCATTGTTTCTTCCCAATTTCCCCAGGCCTTTTTGTGTTTTCCCACGCGCTGAAAAAGCAGAGTATTCTTACAAGTTGAAACAAAGCAGAAGAAAAAATAGTAACTGTTCGAGGTGACCTTTTCTGACTGACTTGATCAAGCTGCCTTTTACTAAATCACAGAATCCTGGAAAGGTTGGGGTTGGAAGGGACCTTCAAGAGCATCTCGTTCCAACCCCCCTGCCATGGCAGGGACACCTCCCACCAGCCACATTGCTCAGAGCCTCATCCAGCCTGGTCTTGGACACTTCCAGGGATGGGGCATCCACAACTTCTCTGGGCAACCTGTTCCAGTGCCACGCCAGCCTCATAATAAAGCACATCATCTTGATGCTTGGATTCTGCCTTTGTTACTTCTTTTATCAGAAGTTCTCCACTTTATTAAGTTGGTCTGTCCAGACAGCATTTGGCACGTGGTATGAACTCATCCATTGGAACTTGCTTGGAATTCTGTGGGGTTTAATTTCTTGTCTGCTCATGCTTTTTGGCCATTAGAGCACGTGCCTGCACTTCAGTCACTGTAGTGCTCCTTCTGAGAGGAGGTACTGGGTGATTCAACGGCTTCTCGGTGAGGAATCTAAACTAACAAGTTAATTGAAGATAAGAGTGACAAAGAAGTAACGCCGAAAAAGTGTAACCAGCTTCAGACTGCCCAGTGGCTGGGTGATGATCCTGTATCCCCAGTAAATTGCATGGTTCTGGTGACCCCGGGGTGGGTTATAGTTGGGGGTCAGACCAAGATCTGAAAGTGACCATCTCCCAGTATGTGGAAGTACTGCATTTCCACCCGTGGCTGTGCCGTAGTGGGTGCTGGCAGAGCTGGCAGAGGGAGACTGCATTGCTCAATTGTGCCTGTCTTTTTATTCTTTCCTTCATAATAACCTGGGGCCTTGTGTTTGGAGGTAGTGAGCTCATATCTTGGAGGCTTTCAAGGCTGCAGATACTCGGCCTCTCTAAGAATTACATCTGAAAGCATCTAGCTTTTTAAGGGGTGCAGAGAATAATGGCAGCTAAAAACCTAATCTCATGACAGATCTGAAAGCTCTTCTCTAACACAGTATTTACTGTGGTCATAAATAGTATCTCAGTATTTGTTTAGATGATTTTTTGCAACCAGCTGCTTTTCAACTTGAGCAGCAATCTCCTTTCCCAGCTCTAATGTCAGGAATACTGATCATCTTTTGTTTTCTTACCCCATCCCGAATGTGGGTTGGGATTTGTTTTGCCAGTGGGATCTGCTGGGTTTGAGCCTTTGGAAACGAGGGCAGGTAAGAGACCATTTGCAGTTACAGATCCCACTGTGCTGCTTCACCAGTTGTGTACAGATCTGGCTTTGGATTGAAAGCCTTAGTTCTGCACAGGTAGAAATTATTCTCAAGCTGGTATTGGGCAGCAAAGTACTGGGAGAGCTGCTTTCTGTTTGTCTGTGGTGGTACCAGCGAGACTGCTCTCGGTGGTTCTGCTGGTGGCAGTTGGCAGGTGCACGGATGCTGTGCTGCTTCCTTCTCTTTTCTGAAAACCATGTTCAGCTGGTTTACATTCCTCACTGGGAAACGGTAATTTCTCAGAAAACTCTAGAGAGAGAATAAGCTTATTAAGAAATGTTCAAGTCATTAACGTTTGGCTTTAAGTTTTTTAATAAAAGCTTATTTTGGGAAGTAGGGGGGGAAGCCTTGACCAAGTGGAATAGATACATCTAGTGCATAGTGGACTCGTGTAGGAGGTGTCTTGGCAAATCTTTGGTTTATGGAGTAGAGGCCATTTTTTCCCTCCCAAGTTTCTGAAAAGTCTTCTTTATGAAGTCAAGCCTTGGTAAAATCAAGGTAACTTTGTATTCTTGTTGAATATGTATGTGGCTTTTTGCTGATTTGATTTCAGAAATGAGGACTCTGATATGAACTCGCTCCTTTTTCTGTATTATTCCTGGCCATGGACATATCTGAGGAATGATGGAGGGGAAGCAGCAGGAAGTCTAATTGCCTTCTCAGCACATTCCTTACCCTGACACAGTTTTATAACGTATGGGTGAGAGTGAGGTGCTCTGCAGGCTGTTCAAATAAGCAGTGTTAGAACCTGAGCTTTATGAGAAAGCTTTATGTGTTCCTGATTGCTCATCTGCTTTCACCCAGCATAAATATGGATCGCTGGTGAAAAGGATAGTCCTGCCCTCTCCTCTGTCCCGGCCATGCGATAGCCCCTCATTCATGCAGCCACCTGATCTGGTGAATAGATCAGAGTCGAGCTGCTGGAAAAAACCTATGCTGAGTGCTGGAGTCTGCAGAAGGGAAAGGGTAGGGCTAAGGGTGACCAATTTAAGTGGACGTTTAGCCAGACCTCGGGAGAGCAAGGCGTGTGTGAAGGTGCTTCAGTGGAGAATGTGCTAACTCATAAAGAGTTTCTCGGTCGGAGAGCAGGTATAAACTCATTTTTAGTGTGATGTTTCTAGTTTTGAATTGAATCCTGCTGTGTAACTTGTGTTTGGAGTTTTCGTTCACTAGGCTCTGGGTGTTTTGGTTAACCAAGAGAGCTGCAGTAGGGTGAGTGAGAATTGCCAGTCAACTGGGACGACAAATTTGCGTATTAAACAGTTTTGCATGCTTAAAAATAGCACATAATTGAGTCTTCTATGTTAGGCAACTATTCTGTGGTGAGGGAGGAAATAAACTGTATACGTTTTTCTGTTTGTCCTTTATCTACCTGCCTCACCCTTTCCCTCTATTATGCCCTGGCCACAAAGCTTTTTTCCCTTCCCCATCCTAAGTTTCAGATTATGGCAGTAAGCGTGTTTGTAGATGCTCTGGTATGAATTTGATGCTGCTTGGATCAGGTTCTTTTAGCAGACTGCTCGCTTGTGTGGCAACTGGTTCTTTATAGACTGACTTTAACCAGTCTCTATGTTAGCCTCAGCAGGTCATGACTGAGTTTAAACAAGTAAATTGGGATCAGCATAGGTGTGGCATTTAATAATTAACTTTCTGGTTACTCAGGTCCAGTAGGAAACCTGTAATGAGTCTTGTTTTCATTTTGTTTACAGGAATAGTTATCTGCTTAGTCTTATCCTTCATATTTGGCAATCTGAGGAGACGGTCTGAGCCAGCATGAAGACAGAAACCCCTCTTCATTAGAGAAAAAAGTGAGTTGGAATTGAAATCTGGATTTGTAGAATGAAAATACTATGGTAGCTTGTCAACACACACAGCTTGTGCTTGCTTTCAAGTGGTATTTTCACTCTGTAACACTACTGTTAGGAGTGATGTCCAATCAAGGCCTCATCTTGGTTAAGCACGTGGATAAAATTTTCAGATTACGCATTTTACGTCAACTCCTCCACCCTACTCTTCTGAAAGAACTGCTTACTCATTGTGTAGCTGCCCACCTGATACACTCTTTCCTTCCAAACCCTGGGAGGTCTTGTAATAGACCTCACAAGATCTTGGCTCTGTGTTCCTTTTCTTGTACTGTTGTATTCATACTGAGTTTTATGTTAATAATTTAATATCCGTGCCCTGTTTCTGGAGCTGTACTGGTCCCTTCTCCGTTAGTCTTAATGCATCTCTCTCTTCTGAATTTGTTGTGGAAGCCACTGTGCAAATTGAGGATCAGAAATGCAGGACTGACTTTTCATTTCTGCCCTAGGAAATCCTGAATTTTGCATTTAAAATACTACTAGCTCAAGTCTTATCCTTTTCATAGTGGCTTTTTTCCTCCTTAAATGTTCTAATGATATCAAGAAAAAGACTGCCTGTTTGCCCAGGCAGTTTTTTCTGTTTGGTGCAGTACACGTGGCCTGGGTGAAATCTCATTTGCCTTTTTTTTTTCTTTTTTCCTTGTTTTTTTTTCTGAAACAGAGCTCCTATGCAAGCACTGTGTACTAACGATGTATTCTGATTACTTAGCTTTCTGCCTGACGCAGTTCGTTTCAAGAAGTGCACGATGACAGAGCGTGGAATTAAATGGGCTTGTGAGTATTGTACATATGAAAATTGGCCATCTGCAATCAAATGCACCATGTGTCGTGCTCAAAGACCTAGTGGAACAATTATCACGGAAGACCCATTTAAAAGTGGTTCGAGTGATATTGGTAGAGACTGGGATCCTACGAGCACCGAAGGAGGGAGTAGTCCTTTGATATGTCCAGATTCCAGTGCAAGACCAAGGGTTAAATCATCTTACAGTATGGAAAGTGCAAATAAATGGTCATGCCACATGTGCACGTACTTGAACTGGCCGAGAGCGATAAGGTGTACGCAGTGCTTGTCTCAGAGGAGGACCAGGAGTCCCACAGAGTCTCCTCAGTCTTCGGGTTCTGGTTCAAGACCAGTCCCTTTTTCTGTTGATCCGTGTGAGGAATATAATGACAGAAATAAACTCAATACAAGGGCTCAGCACTGGACTTGTTCCGTTTGTACATACGAAAACTGGGCGAAGGCCAGGAAATGTGTTGTGTGTGATCATCCCAGACCTAACAACATAGAAGCAATAGAACTGGCAGACACGGAAGAGGCTTCTTCGATCATCAATGAGCAAGACAGAGCTCGGTGGAGAGGAAGCTGTAGTAGTGGTAATAGCCAAAGAAGATCTCCACCTACAACCAAACGCGAATCCGATGTGAAAATGGACTTCCAAAGGATTGAATTGGCTGGAGCTGTTGGCAGCAAGGAGGAGCTTGAGGTCGACTTCAAAAAGCTAAAGCAGATAAAAAATAGAATGAAAAAGACGGACTGGCTGTTTCTAAATGCTTGTGTTGGTAAGTTGTTTCCTGCTACCTTACACTGTCATGTCTGTGGTTAAGTATTTTGAGAATTAAAACATAAACCTGGCCTTTGATTCAAAACCAGCTTTTTTTTTTTAATCTCTGCATTTTAATCTTAAAAACCAACCCAAATGTAGAAATTCCTGAAACAGCACCTGCTAAGAGCGGGTGCAGAGTTCGGCCATCATCTGGACAGAGTTAGACATGTTTCCCAACTGTGCTTGGACTTTTTTGCCCTTTTGTAGCAATGGATATCCTTGTAACCACGTCCTTTTGTTCTGTGTCGTCGTCAGAAAGTGGAAAAACTACAGAGCTGGTCTGCAGAACAATGTGGTGCATGTAGTATTGTTGAAAAATGCCATTAGTGGCTAATTAAAATGAGTCTTCTTTTTGCTATGGCAAGCTCTGTTAGGAGAATCAGCAGCTGCAGCTTGGGAGTATTTGTAAACAGTGTAGAGCTTGCAACAGTACAAGATGCTCTGTCAGATGTTAAAAATAACACCAAAATATGTAGCTCCAAGAAACTGCATGTGTAATACTGACCTTGAAAGTAATAATGTTGTGTTAATATAGATCCTGTGGTGTAAATGTTTACGGGCTTTCTGAAAGTATTTTTGTAGTCAACTGCTTCCAAAAAAAAAATCAAATATCAATTTTGGTTTGTATTTTAGTGCTTTCCTAAGAAAATTCTGGATAATTCTCCCAATGTTTAAAGAACAGAGATGTGTGAGAGCAAGGTTTTTGTCAGATACTGACCTTGTGAGTTAACTTTTGTGCTGTAACTTCCCAGAAGCAGATATCCTGTGCCCTAGGCTTACAAGCAGGTTGAACACTTGAAATACACAACTATTTTTAGAGTAAAACACTTCATTTGAAACTCTGGCTCTACTAGTATGTCTCATGCTGTTCCTTAATGTTTCATGAAGTCACTTCATACTTCCTATAATCAAAAAACTAATTTGTGGAGCTGCTTTATTTAATATATTTGATCAGGGGTAAATGTTTTCATGGGTATCATGGGCTGATTTCTCTGAGCTAATAAATATGCCAGTTTATTTTTGTGTTGCATCAGTAGTTGGAGAAGCACATTTCCAGACGCCTCAGTATTTCCAGAACAGGTCGCCCAGATGTATCCTACAGATGTGCAGTGATTTTTTTTATTTTTCCTTCTGAAATGAAGCAATTGAAATTGTGTGGTATTCCACAAGTTATCAAGTACCCAGGATTAATTGTTGGGAGATTGTTTCTGTGCCTTAAAAGAGTCTATCTTGTGTTCTGATAACAACTGTATTAAATAGGAGGGTGTTTTCCCCCAAAATTCTGTTTTTAGAAAAGTGAATTTTATTTTTTACTATTCCAATGCTACTGAAAATATTTCCCACTTGTAGATTTAATCTGTGTGGGACTGGTTGTGTTTATATTTTTACAGAGTTTTGCAAGTATTTAATGTTGCTTGTGACTGTACAATTCTATGTGAAGCTCAAAACTTCTCTTCATAGAAATTCTGTAAGGCAATAATGATCTGGGTGGTTTTGTTTCTTTTTAATGAAAATAGTTTAAAGGGATCTTGATGAGAAAGCCAGGATGCAGATGGAGTTGTGTGCTATTTTTACTACTCTCCTGCTGAAAGATTTCATGGATTCCTTTCTGTAACTTAAACACTTACTATTCCTCAACTTTTTAACTGAGGGGAGGGAGGGGGGAAACAGCAATCAAAGCTGTTAATTATCAATCCTTCATTTCATTTTGCATCTTACAGATGTCACATTTTTCCCAATACTTTTTGTAGCAGGAATAACCTTAGGAAGATCGATGAAAGCTTCATAGATTCTTTTGTGGCTGTCTCTGGACATGTTGGTAAGGTTTACTTTAATTTTAAAAGCAATAAGCCACATTTGTGATGGTTGTTTTGTTGTCTTAGTGTGACACACTTAGAACAATTTAACTGTCGATTGAACAATTTGGCCTGCAGCTATGTTCTGAGCATTGAAATCAACTGAGTTACTGTGGCTTACTTACTCTCTGAGCCAGCTGGAGCCCTTGTGAACTTCTAGCTGAGCTGAGTACTTGTCAGTCCTTAGCCAAGCACAGTTAGAAACCAGGGCAAATTCATGTTGAATGTCAAGAAAGTTTGAAAATGGCCCCAGTAAGGGTTGGTGTGTAAAATGTTGCTGTGGTCCAGCTGATGAGAGGTGGCTTGGTACCTGTTGGTGACTTTGCTCAGCTCACCTCCAAGTTTATGCTCAACCAGATTTGGAGGGTCTGTTTGTTTTGAGTCTGTCTTACGTTGGAGAGTTGTAGCAGTTTAAAGTTTTTTTGGATGTACAAAGTGTAGCTTTCCCTGAAGTTAAAAGGAAAGGAGCAGGAGTAGGAGTAATTCTTGGCAGATCGGTTGTTTTCTTTTCTCTTAGAAGAAATTCTCTTTCAGAAGGTACCAAGGAAGAGGTTTGATATTTTAGCACAGCTGTTCAGTTGAACTCCCTCTTTGCATCTCAACTCTTGTATAAAATTCTTATTAAATCTCAAATGTAATGTCAAATTTCATTAAATACATGTACTGGACTATTATTTTTTCCCCACACATCTGTTCTTGTGAGCTGAAACATGAAGAAAGATGTGTATCTCGTGTGGGTTTAGGAAAGTACCTCTGTGTTTGTGGGTTTCTGTTTGTATGGGGTTTGTTGTTTGTTGGAGACATCCATCCATTAATGCTCCACCCATCTCAGTAAATACAGATGCCATCAAGAGTCCTATTCCTTGCAAATTTAGGCTGTACAAAATGTGGCGAGTGTAACTCTTGCCTTTCAGCATGAATAATTTCTTGATGGAAGGGATTCTTTCCAAATCAGAACGATTAGTGGCATTCTCTCTTTCAAACTCTGCAAGTAAATGCACTTGAGCGTTATTTTTGTTACTTGGTTTTTGCAGCAGTGGATGTATCTGTCAAATAATTTTCTCAAGGATGAGATTTTTAGAACTGACTAATTTGGTTAAAATTTACTACAGTCAGAATCAGTGGAATATGGAGTAAGTATGGCCATTAAATAACAAGATTGGCTACAAATGCCAGTTTGAATTCCAGTGAGGAATTACAAATGGTTTCTGCCAGGACACCAGTGCTCTCTGTTGCACTGACAGGGTTAATGTGAAGTCCAAGGTGACTTATTTCTTGGTGGGGGTGAGGAGGGCTAATGTATATTTAAAACAAAGCTCCGTTGTCTTCTCTAACTCCTGGTATCTATGGCAGAGAGGTTTGGTGGCCTGTGGGGCATAGGGAGCCTGTGCAAGAGCAGTGGTGCTGCTGTGGGGCCTGGTGAAGCTGCTTGCAGTGGGCTGTGGATTTAAGTGGTACAAAGAGATGAAGATGGTCATGACTAGAAAACCTTTCGAGCGTTCAGAGTTTGCTTGGGGCTTACACTTCAGCACTGGCTGAAGCTTCCCCTCTCGTGGCTCTTCAGGGCTGGGTTTTACAGTGCTGCTAGTGGAGCGTGTTTGCTGTAGGGTGCTGCTGGGGATCCTCGGGTCGTGTGCTCAACTCCTGAGCTTGAGATGTAGCCCACAGATTTAAAAGCAAACTGCATTTTTTTCTCCTTTT
The DNA here is from genome assembly GCA_013399075.1 of Chloroceryle aenea. Lineage (NCBI taxonomy): Eukaryota > Metazoa > Chordata > Aves > Coraciiformes > Cerylidae > Chloroceryle > Chloroceryle aenea. The sequence goes on from VWZY01013141.1 coordinate 43,160, forward strand.
CCTTTCTCCTGTGACCCTGCTTATTAACTGCTGCAAGAGTCCACTCCTCTCTTTCAGCTCAGGTCAGTGAGGCAGCTGCTACACCACAGGCCAGGCTGCCCTTCTGGGCTGCTGGCCTCCAAACCAAGGAGACAAGCATTCTTCTCTGCCATCTGAAATGAAACAACTACGAGTGTTCCTCAAACAAATCCAAAATATTTAGAGCAATCTGTAATGAGTCTTTATTTTTCAGTACATCCTTAAAAGGACTCTTAGTTCATTCCTAGTATTCCTACATATGTGACTGCTTAGTTTGTCCTTTGTTAACTACTTATCTTTTTTACAGGGTTGTTTTGTTTTTTCCTTTGTCTTTTTCTCCCTTCAGTTTTCTGAAGTGGTGCCAAACGTGTTGCCCAGACATTCAAAAAGCCTGTGGGAAAGGACAGTCATCCTGTCCACATTTAGGTATGAAGTTGGCTGGGAAGCATCCAACTCCCAGTGGAGGAGGCCACCTCGTGCTCTGTGTCTTGCAGAGCCTGTGGCTTTTTGCTGCCAGTGAAGGCAACCTGAAGGGACTGAGGTACCAAGGTGCTTCCAGCTGGCACTGCAACCCACTGTAGTCCTCCGAGCTGCTTGCTTCTGTCCTCCTGGCACGTTTACCAGCCAGAGTACAATGATGTGCATCAGGAAACTAATCTTGCTAAAAATGAAGCTCGATCATCTTGATTAGAGGATATGTTGAGTCTGGTTTTTTAGGGCGTGTGGTCGCTTTGTTTGTTGCTTTTGATTTTAGTAAACCCAGGCTGGTTTCCTCATCACAGCCGTGGTGCAGCTAATCCTTGATGGACAGGGCTGTTTGTGCTGGAAGGAGGGAGTGGGAAAGGTGGCAAACGGGCTGCTGGAGGTGGGCAAGGGTCATGCACCGTTCCTGGCTGGTGGCAGTTTGGGCTGGGGTGACCTGTTTGAGGAAGTGTAGCCCAAATTAGTCACTGATGGGTCATTACCTGCCACTCTGGCCTTGGCTAAGGATGGCAAACAATGCCTGGTGGGGTGGTGGAGACTGAAGAGTCCCTGGTGTGAGCTGTACAGCCTGGCCTCCTGGCCCCGTGCCGTTGTGATGCTGGGAAGTGTGACTTGGCAAACTTGTCTGCTGTGCCAGGTAAGGGTGATAAAAGTGACCAGCTTGGCTAAGAAATCTTACTGTATTGTTGGCTGTGTCCAATACATATATTTTATCAGAAATGCCTTGCTTTCATGTGTGTGTATCTTTCAGAATAGGTAAAACTCTGCATGTCTTACTCCTGGTAGAAGATCTTAACTTCTGAAACATGCTTGGGTGATAGTTTATGCTAAAAATAATGGAATAAATGATCCAGTTAAATATTTAAATATGCCTTGGAAGCATTGATTAACTTTGGATATGGTTAACTTCAGATTAGACAGTAGGAAGAACTGTGAGGGTGGGGAGACACTGGAACAGGTCGCCCAGAGAGGTGGTGGAAGCCCAATCCCTGGAAGCTTTTAAGACCAGGTTGGATGGGGCTCTGAGCAACCTGCTCTAGTGGGAGGTGTCCCTGCCACTGGCAGGGGGGGTGGAACCAGATGATCTTTAAGATCCCGTCCAACCCTGACAATTCTACGTGTCTATGAACTTGAATATCATTTGTGATTCTCCATTGTCCAACCTCCATTCAGGGCCAACCCTGCAGGCAGCTGGTCAGCTGTTAATGCAGCAAGGAGCGTGGGTACCTCTGGCTGACAGACAGGAGAAGGAATAAGGACATTTTTCAGCAGTTCTTTTGGTCCATGTGCTCCTCTGTCTTGCAATGATATGTTAGAAACATACCACATGGACTGCCTGGAAAGCTAAGAGCTGCTTGCATGGGAGAACAAAGAGGTCATAGTCATACATGCATCAGATGGCTTGAGGCTTAAGGTATGTGTCACCTTGGAAGCCATTTAGTTCTTTCTAAGCTGATGCAAGTTGCAGAGCTTGAAGGATTAGAAAAGTTCACTATGCAGAAGGTTCTGTCTCAAACTGCCATTACCAAGATCTGTTTTGACCTTGTGCTGATACTAACAGGGGAGGTCCTGGAAGTGAAAAGAGTGAACAGAAGGGTGTGGTTAGGCCCATAAAGATTTTTCAGACAACCCTCTCTTTTATACTAATTGATGTGTCATATTTGCTTGCAAATGAGTTCTTCCTCTAAGAGGAGAAATTCTTCTTGGACAGAATGCTTTTGGTGCTCAAAATGCTGAAATGGAGTAGTTATTGATAATAAAACTTTATGGCCACCCCATGCACCCCCCCTAAAGAGTTGGAAGAGGGTGAGGGCAGAGTTCCAGAGAGCTGCAGCTGGTGTGGTCAGACCACAGCTCCTCAGTGCTCTCTGTGCTGGAGGAGCAGTAAGGTTTTGAACGAGTGTCAGAATTAGGTTTTAATGGATCAGTTGATCAGCTCTTCACTTGCTGGAAGGTCCCCTTGGCACTTAAACCAGTCTGGAGGTGAGTGAATGAGAGCGTGTGAGGATCTGGTGTGTGTTGCAGAGGGATCTATCTTTACTTTTAACTTCTAAAACCTATAACTGGATGGTTCAAGAACTTTGCCTTCTATTACTGAGCAGTTGAAGGAATAGTGACATTGATTACAATTGTGCCACTTACGAGTCCCGTGACCTCCTGAAGGTGAAGCCTTTCCTTCTGTAGTCTACTCAAACCTGAGCACACGTGGTTTACTGTAGCATTCCTACCTCCTTAAATCAAAGAAATCTCAAATCTTTCAGTTCTCCTTTCGATGCATTATCCACACACAGACAACTTCATGCTCTAAACTGAGCAAAAAATGTTGTATTTATCTTAGCAGCTATGTTGTCATTAACTCTCTTTGGTTTTGTTTGGTTCATTTCAGTTTAATCCCATTCAACCTTTTCAGAGATTTAGAATACTTGGCCTGTAATACATGCAAGGCTGTGTATGTGCCTTTTAGGCAGGGATGCTTTTACAGTTTCAGCTCTGTCAGCTGCTCTAGGCTGTCAGCCCCACTGCATTTTCTGCTCTGCAATTGCTCCTTTGGCTCCAGAGCTCAACTGAGGTGGTGTTGAGGAACCTTTAGCTAGGTGGACAGCCTGCCTGGTTGAACTGAGGGTAACTATTCTCTGTTCTTGCTTTTAGTTTCTCTCAGTGCATATTTAAACCCTGCTGCTGTTGGGAACTGTGGGTGAAGGTGGTGGGTCCATCCTGACCTGCTGCCCAGCTCTGGTTCTCCAGCCTCTGAGATAAATGGCCCAACTGCATCAGTTCAATTTGAAAGAATTTGCCTATTTCATTTGCAACTTGTGGCCACCAGCGTGCTCCAGAACTCTCAGTCAGATAGTGGAGTAAATAAAGGCTGCTGCTATAGTGTTTGCACTGGAAACTTTTCCATCTGGCTGTTTTGAAGTCACTGGGACTGTTCAGTCAGGGCAGATGGGACTGAGGTTTCTAGATGTGTTTGTAGGCTCTTGTCTGTTTTCTGCGTTGACTTAAACTGCACTAAACCCTGTACTTTCTGAAGAAGAAACTGAACAGCACCTTAGCTGAAGTGCTTTGATTTTTAACAACTAGGCTAATTATGGGCTTACTGAATATGAGCAAGGGTAATATTGATGTCTAATAAAGCTAGTTGTAGGAAAAGTGCAGGATCGAGATGATGCAAATAGTTGTCATTGGGTGATTAATGCTATTTTATATTTAGTCTTTTTAAATAACCTTCTTAATCTCTATCATGTTATCTTCTCATGTATACTGAGATTGCATATTCCTGATCTGTGCTATCTCTAAGAGTCAAAAGAAGAGAAAACCTTGGCTCCCAGTGCTGTGTAAGAATATTCCAGTGAGAGGAGATGCCTGAATTGCAAATGGGAACGCAGTTGAACCTGTAAGTGCAGAACACTGACTTGCACTTGTATTTTCTTCTGGCTTGAGTGCAGCACTTGGCCTCCTGTCCTGCCACTTAGGATGTCAGGCTGTAGTTGTGTCTGTGTGTGGAAGTCAAACTCCCTGCCAGACACACACAGAGCCTGGTATCTTCAATTGTAACACCAAACTTTCCTGGAATCCCCTTGCTGAGGATCAGAAGTAGACACTGAGTCCGAAGGATCCCTTTGCAGTTGTGTAGCTCCTGTAGCTGACCAGAGCTCTGCCCTCGCACGAGGTGCAGCCGCTGGAGCTCACGGGTGCTGCGTGAACAACCTTCAGGCAAATGCCACTCTTCTTTGTGACATTTTAACAGGCTGAGGAATCCCGTGGGTGTCAGTGGGGAACGATCCAAGTGGCTCCGCACCGCCTCGGAACACGATTCAGAGGCTGCTTGTGGAAGCCATCAGGCACTTGTGTGTTATGAAATGTAGTGAATTGTGACAGTGGTAAATATTTCTGTAAGAGTTCTTGTAAATAGTGTGGTGTAAGGCTTTATTTCAATAGACTGTAATGAATTGGAGGCTCTCAGTCAGCTGACAGAAATCAAAGCCATTGTAGGAATGTGCTTCTTATTGTCAATAAAAGCATATTAAGACCTCATTTTGGAGTGGTGATATTGAATGTAGGAATTGCAGGCACCTCTTGCATATGTTGCATGTAGAGGCAAGTTTAGCCCATTCTTTGGGGCAAGATAATGGTTTTGGGTTTTCTTCTGGTTCAGCTTTCTGGCAGTCTGACTGTTGCTGCTGTATTTTTGTTTGGAAGGGGTAAGGAGAAGTTTGGACTTTTCCTGTGGCTAAGAAAGGCCAGAGAGGTTTGTAATGACTGTAGAACATCAGCCCTGCAGCCGTGATGCTCTGGGTGCTGGGGTCAGGGTATTTCAGTGCAGGTTAGTACCAGCCATTAGAGCCTGCAGCAAGAGGAGGCTTCTTACAAGGGAATAGATTTGTCATGGGCTATGTGCAAAAAAAACCAAACCCTGCAGAATGAGCTCACTCTGACTTGATTTTTGTGTCATGCTTATCTATTGAGACTTGGTTACAAAATGCTCAGTGCATCCAGGAGTGGGCTTGCTTGGATTTGATCTGAAAATTTCCTGATGCTTGCCCTTCCCCCTACTCTCCAAATAGTCACTTGGCTGTTAGGATTAAGGAATAGAAGATGCCCAAATATGATGAGTCCACATGGGTGCATCACCATCCTCCTCCATGAGCTACAACCATGCCAGTTTGAGGTGTCATTTAGCAGAGCAGCACCATTCTCCACTTCTAGATAAAGTATTGCCAACCCTACATCTAAAAGGCATTTATAATCTCAATTTTTAGTTAGCTATTTAAATAAGGCCTGGAAAGCATACACAGCCTGATTTTGATATATGTGTTGATCTTTAGCTTAAAGCTCATCAGTGAGGTTTAGAAATGGACCAGCAGGACTAGGGAAGTAATCCCCCTCCTGTACTCGGTACTGGGGAGGCTGCACCTCGAATCCTGGGTTCAGTTCTGGGCCTCTCGCTCCCAGCAGGACATTGAGGGGCTGGAGCGTGGCCAGAGAAGGGCAACGGAGGAAGGGGAAGGGGCTGGAGCACAAGGGGGGTGAGGAGCAGCTGAGGGACCTGGGGTTGTTGAGCCTGGAGAGAAGGAGGCTCAGGAGAGACCTCGCTCTTGACAGGTCCTGACAGGAGGCTGGAGTCAGGTGGGGTTGGTCTCTCCTCCCAGGGGATAAGCAATGGGACAAGAGGACGTGGCCTCAGGTTGTTCCAAGGAAGGTTTAGGTTGAACCTGAGGAAAAATGTCTTCTCTGCAAGGGCTGTCAAGGGCTGTCCCAGGCTGCCCAGGGCAGTGGTGGAGTCCCTGTGATCCCTGGAGGGGTTTCCAAGCTGTGGAGCTGTGGTGCTGAGGGCCATGGGTCAGTGGTGCCCTGGCAGTGCTGGGTTAACAGTTGGATGTGATGATCTGAAAGGTCTTTTCCAACCCTTCCAGTCCTATGATTCTATGAAATGTACTTTTTAAACGACAGGGCTTATAATGCTTTTAGTAATTAATTCTAGGACATGAGGCTTTTAGGAATGTCAAGTATTGTGGGACGTGGGAATAAACTGCAAGAACTGGCAGTGCTGCTTGCAGCACATGTCGCTGATTTGGATCCTTATTGAGTCAGCTTGTAGCAGTTAGTGCTTAAAGGTGCTGCCAAACCTCACATGACTGCCTCTCAGCATCAGTATTAGACCTCAGTTGTTGCTGAGGTTTGGGTAAGAGTGGGATGGTCATAAGTTGCTTTAGCAACCAAGATTGAGGGCTTCAAATAATTACAACCAAATATTAGTTGACCCAGCACTGACTTGAGGCTGTAGTAGCATGTACTGCTCTCTAGTGTGTACTTGACAGGCTGGGCCACTAGATCTGTTACAGTGCTTTTGACCTGATTGGCACCAAAAGATCGTTTTGGGGATGTTTGTTTGAATTTGGAATTAGTCTGAGATATTTGGGGTTTCAGGGTGGCTTCCTGCCAGTCTTGGGTGGTTTTTGGTATGCTTGTCACTGAGTGGTGTGGTTGAAGGTGTGAATAATGGTAACTGGAATCTTTCTCCTCCCAGTGGAAGTGGTTAAGATATAAAAGGGTATGAAGTAGCCATTGGTCCTTAACAAGATGTCCTTCCTAAATTCAGTTAATAATAAAAATATAAGGGTACCGTAAAGTAGCAAAGAATCTGCTCTCCTTCAAGATTTTCCTTTCCCTGTGGATTGTTGAGTGTTTGTTAGCAGATGACCCCATGCCAAACCTGCAGTACAGTTTGTTTTAAGGGGTAGGTCATAAGAAGTTGTCTGACTTTGGCATGCTTTGGGGTTCCTTTGTAGATACAGATACATATAGTTATCAATTTGCTGTATCTGGTTGGAATTATATAATGAGCAGCTTTGATCCTGCCTCATCAGTGGCATAAATGTAATTGCATGGAAATCAAGTGCCTTCCTGTTACGGATGCAGCAGACTCTGTCAAAGCTGTACCTTTACCGTGCCGTGTTTCGGTTCCATCCAGAAGTGGAAGTGTTGCGGCAGGAGCGCAGCGATGTTGGTCACATCCCATTTTCCATTCCTTTCTTGTGTGTTTTGGAGAACATCTTGAAAACCCATCAGTTTGCAGCATTCATTTCCCTTCCCTGAAGTAGCTTTTCTCCATCAGTAGCAGCTGCTTTCTTTAAAATATTTTTTCATCAGCAAAGTTCTAACTCTCATGAGCAAGTACTAAGATTGGGCAGATGTAACTCTTGACTAATTAGTTCTTTAACTCATTTAGGTTAAATACCCAGGCAGGCACAAGACATTGAAGAGTGAAAGGGAGTCTTCCTGTCCAGGCAGACCAGAAACCTGCATCAGAAAAGAAAATTGTGCTCCTGTATTGTTTTCATTCTGCCTTGGTCTGTTAAGACTTTGGAGTTTGGGGGTAGAGGTTGTGTGACTGAAATTTGCAGTTGAGTTTCTATTTTGGACTCTCTCTGCTTTAGCCTACTGCAGACCTGATTAACCAACTTCTGTCTGTAGAGCCTTACTAAGGAGAGCTGATAACCTCGTAGAGAAATGTCTTGCACTGATAATCCATTTCCTCCCCCTGCGTTTCTGCCCAAAGCTTTATAATCTCAGTAGTGAAAATGACAGATTTTTTGGCTGAGCTGAGAATGCTTTCCTAAATCCTGGATTAACCAGCAACCCAGCAGACAGTGTGCTTCTCTGGAGTAGGCAGTGCAGTCTGGGGGGGGCTGGTTTTTGTTTTGGTGGGGTTTTTTCATTGGTTTTCTGGTTTCTGTGATCTGTGCTCATGAGCTGCTGTAAATAGGGCTGATTAGAACTACTCTGTTTCCTTTTCTTGAAGATGGCTTTAAGGTCACTTTTCTGTTTCAGCATTACACCGTTCTTTTAGGAAGCATATATCTGAAATAGAATCTCTATATTTGGAGGAATTTCTAAATATACACAGTCCTTTCTTGGGACTGGTACCATCAACACCACAGTGTCGTGTTGATGGTGTGTTCTGCTAACTGCAGCTAAGGAATGCATTCAGCACGGAGCTCAACTCTTGATACAAAGCATGGTACAGAATTTAGAGATTACCAGGGACTCTGTTTCCCCTCCCTATCCTTCTTCAGAAAGTATGTGTGTGTAATTTTAATTCAGTTTTAACAGAGTACCCTAAATAACTGTGTACATTCAATTAGTAGCAGAAACTTTGTGCTCTCTACCCACTGTTTGAAACCCTATTTAGGGGAAAAATAAATACTTCTGTTCCCATAACTCTTTAGTAGGTCTGTTTCTTAGCTCCCACAGTTTAAGATGTTAAAAGGAAAGATGATGATAGTCAAACTAAGCTCCACACAAATGAATGACTTTCCCCCAGTATGGCTGATGAAATAAACACTAGTGAGTATGTTCTGGCACGTCAAGGGTCCTCAGCATCATTTCATAGCTGGCTTTTGATCCTGCCATGTCTTCCAACTAGTTTGAGTGGTGGAAATGGTCTTGGAGGTGAGGTAAGTGTAAATATTTTGTTATTAAAAAAAGAAGTAAGCTTGCAAGTCTCTTAGGATGCAGCAGATCTCCATATGTTAGGTCTCTATCAGAATATAAACCATGTTAAATGATCCAGAATGGCTCATTCCTTAGCTAAAATAAGTCAGTTGTCTTTTTGTTTTGTTTGTTTGTTTTTCTCTCTTCTCCCCAGGAGTGGTCGAAGGGGATTTAGCCGCTGTGGAAGCGTACAAGTCGTCGGGAGGAGATATTGCCCGCCAGCTGACTGCGGATGAGGTCCGCCTCCTGAATCGCCCCTCTGCTTTTGACGTGGGCTACACGCTGGTGCATCTGGCCATCCGCTTCCAGAGGCAGGACATGCTGGCCATTTTGCTTACTGAGGTGGGTTCCTTTGGCTCTCACTTGGGTTAAATTGCAGCCTTCTGTAACCGCGCCGTTGCTCGCAGCCGGTGAAGCTGGAGGCTGATATTGGTAGAACACAAATTGCTGCTTTGTGCCTTCGTTGATGCTTCTCCTCAAGAAGTAAGTTTAGTTTTAAGGCTCCATGTAGGCAGTGGTCTTGGGGATGTTCAGTCCTCTCATTAATGGGCAGCCTTGGCTCGTGTTCTGACCTTACTGGTGGTGGAAGTGAGCTATTGTGGGGCTTCCTGTGCTTTGGGTGGGGGAGAGGAAAAGCCTTGAAAACAAAACACTGTCATCAATGACAGCCTAGCTTTTTCTGAATGTTAATGGGTAGCTCTACCTGGTCTTTCTGCCCTGGTTTTCTTGCAAGCTTGCCTTTCAGAGAAAGGAGAATTTCTTGCTTTGCAAAGTTGCTGTGTTTTTTTTTTCTCCTTTCTGTGCCCATTTTGTGGATTCTTCTCTAAGCCTTCTTGCTCTTGTATGTTCTATTGCCTTGTGTATTTTTCCACGATCCACCTCACTTCTGGTGATTGATTTATTTTATTTTTTTTATTTTTTTTTTTCCTCTTATTAGGCTCATAAGCATTTTCTTTTTTTGGTCTGTTTTTTAACTTCAGCTTTGTGCTTCCTCACACGATTGGAACCAGATTTTTATCCTGCCTCCTTCCCTCTTCTGATGCTTAATGCAATTCTGAAAGCAAGTGTTCCTTAGACTAGGAGCATGCCCGAGAAGCACAAAAAGATGCTGGAATGTGTAGAGTGGAGTAATTAAAGAGCCAGTGAAGCAAGACAAATGTAGCTGAAGCCTCAAGAAAACTATATATTTAGATGCAGCTAATATCAGAGCTGTGTGCTGCTTACATAGGTGTCTCAGTGGATGGAGTCATGTTTAAAAACCAGTTAATTTGCTGAAGTAGTGTCTTACAGATTTTTCTGCTAGGAATACTTACTCAACAAACCATTTGTGAAAATGCTTAGTAGTGTTTGAGCCACGGTGATACTCCTTTGCTAGGATATTAACTGGTGGAAATGTGTGTCTTAAAGGCTCTTTTGTATACACCCAGTGTCATCCCTGTGTCACTTGCCCTGTCTCATTCCTGCTGCCAGTGATGATTAGAATCTGGAGATATTTTAAGTACCTTAGCTTAATAGTTTTGGGGAGGATTCTTTGTAGGAAACTGTCCTGAGCTGTGGTAATAAAGTTCTTTGTTAAATGTAGACTGGGCTCGTGTGTAACATTGGAGGTGTGCTTCCTGTTGTTACCCAGCTCGTGGCTATTGCTTCTGTTTTCCTGCTGGAATTTGTCACCCGTTAATTCACCTCTTTGGTTTAGAGGGTTTTTTAACCAGCTGCTTTATCAGCTACATGACAAATGAGATATTAATTCACTGCGAGGCACTAAACATTTAATCTTTCAGCATAACCAATCTTTATACTTCCGTTGCATTACCTGCTAACAAAACACTGCCTGCTGGCTGTTATCACTCCAAAGTCTTTGCATTTAAGTAGAGATAATCCTGAGTGCAGGAACTGTGCTGTGTTACAGGTGTCCCAGCACGCGGCCAAGTGCATTCCTGCCATGGTGTGTCCAGAGGTCACGGAACAAATCCGTCGTGAGATTGCTGCATCTCTTCATCAACGAAAGGGAGACTTTGCTTGCTATTTTCTGACTGACCTTGTAACGTTTACGTTACCTGCAGGTAGTTACAAAATTCTTCTTACTGATGGAAGATGATTAATGGGCTTTTTTTTTGCATCACTTAGTTGAGAATTGCCTGTTTTGGATGAATGCTTTGATGTTCTGGTGGTGGTGGTGTGTATATAGGTTTTATTTATTAAATTTTAATAGCTTGGGTCAGATCTCCTAGTTGAATTTGCTTGCTAATAGTCAGTATTTGTACTCTTCAACCCATACGTTCTTCATGTGAAGTGAACATCTGTTGTCCTCTTCAGGAATGAGGAAATAGAAGAAAAGTGATGTGCTCTGAGGAAGGGCTGTATTTAAAGCTAAGATCAGCTCCCAGATGTTTTGGGGCTCTAAGATGACTTAGATCACATAGTCACAGTGGCTTTCAGTCCTTTCTCTTAAGGCTCAGAGCTGTTCTGTGCATTTGTGCTTGGTTATAGCAGTGGCACTTTTTGAATACTTCTGAGATACTCTGTGGTCAAGAGAATGTTTGTCTATTAACAGAAGGCTATTAGAAAACTTTCAATCTTCAGTAGCTGTTTCCTTTAATAGAAATGCCACTAGAGGTAAGAAAGCATGTGGCTGGAACTCTCCTCATCAGCAGATCTATTTGTCTTTTTTATAAAGCAGTAGTGTTGGAAGAGTTGTATTTGGAACCTCTTTGAGTGTTACCTTGCCTCCTCCTCCTCAAAAAGTCTGAGTAATATTTACCACTGGTTTACCAGCTGTTGGAGGTGCTCTACTCAGTTCTTCCTCTGTGGGTCATGGATGAGAGAGACCATGGGTGTACAGAGTGCCTGGAGACTAACACTTCATTCCTGCTTAGGAGAGAGCAGGGAAAGGGTCAACAAGATAACTTTGTACTAACATGTACCAGACATGCTGCTCTTGCCAAAAATGGGAAATTTGTTCAGTATTTTCAGGAGATGGGTCTTAAACCACCTTAGCTTTTTGGCACACGTCATAGCCATTCAGTGATCAAAGAATAAGAATGTCCAAAGGCTTCTGTGCACCAAGAGTGTCTGTGTATTGCCATTTCCATCACTCCTAGTCACCTGAACATCTCGTGTAGTCAGCAGGTAACCGCTGGAAGTGCTGCCTTGAGACCAAGGGCAGCAGCTTAACTCACATGATCCTCTTCAGATACTACCTGTATGATGGAGTTCAGGAACCAGTTGCCACTCATCTTTCAGATAAAGGCATAGGATCCTCCTGAAGAGCCAGTGCAAGGCATTACAGTGCCAAACTTTAGAATTAATTGCTGGGCTGCTGTAAACCAGTTTTAGTTGGAAAAAAAACCCCAGTCAATCATACAAAAAAGCCCATCCCACAACACCCTGCCTGCACCCACCACTAGCCTCTTCCTGTAGCAGCTCCTGTGCCTAAATGGAGACTTCACTTTTAGAAGCCCTAGGGTGTTGGAGATCTGAGCAGGACTGGCAGATACACACTGGAGTTGAGAGAGGTCTGGAATTAGAGATCTTCAAGCCCTTGAAATACTTCTTAGAGCCCAGTTATTATAACCTTGCCTGCTGGAGGGATGTTAGGTGTTTCTCTATTTGATTTGCTTCCTTAACAGACCTGTATTTCAGTTCCACCACTGTGCTGAAGCAAGCAAAGTTCCTCTCATTGTTACCTGCCTAGGAACCCTTTACTGCTTACCCTGTATTGAAACGCAGGCCATGAGCAAAGCTTGAAGGTGCAGCAGATGTTTGGGGTTTAGAATACTTGGTGGTGTTTGTTGCTGTACATGATACAGGGATCACAAAAGAGTTTTATAACAGCAGTTATAAAATTTCTGCTTTTTTCTTTGAGATAGATCCACAGTTGCAGATTCTGTCTGAAAAGCCCTTGGAACAGTTGGCAGTAGTGGCATTTTCTGTGTCATAGCTCATTAGATTTCCAGTTTCTTGTTCCTTAACCTGCAAACTTGTGGCCTGCAGGGTCATCACTGGGGCTCCCTGCACTATTTCCCTGCAGTCTGCATGAAATGACACGTGAAGTGGACACTCTGTACCAGAACCAGCCTCTTGGCAAACTGTACCTGTCCGCTGGGGAGACTGGGGAGGGGAAGCTGTTCAGACTGGTAGAAAACCATTGCTTAGGATTGAAGCTGTCCTAAATACAGTAGGGTTGAAAATACTTGGGATTTTTTTTTTTTTCTCCACCTCAAAGTGGTTCTCTACTTCACTTTTTCCTTCAGAGAAACCCATTCTTACCCTACGCGTGCTGTGACGATCCTTTCTGCGTAAAAGGTATGGCTGCCTGAGATACTTACTCGCTTCAGCGTGCTCTCTGAAGCCTCTGGTCACAAGTGACAGAGCTGAAAATAACAGCAGCTTTTCAGAGGAGACATTAGGGAAGATAGGGCAAAAGCTGTTCTGTAAACCTTCCTGAGCATCAGCTGGTAATGTCTTTTACAGTAATACCAAGTGACTTTTGTGTTTGCCTCCTGTTTTTCCAGACATTGAAGACTTACCACCCACAGTCCAAGAAAAGTTATTTGATGAAGTACTTGATAGAGATGTTCAGAAAGGTAAGTGCTCTGAGAGTGGTGCAGTTCTGCTCGCTTTGCAGCACAGAATATTCCCGTGATTTAAAAAAACCCAGTGTGTGTATATCAGAGAATCACAGATGGTAGGAGTTGGAAGGGACCTCTACAGATCATCTAATCCAACCCCCCTGCCAGAGCAGGATCACCCAGAGTAAATCACCCAGGAACAAGTCCAGGCAGCTTTGGAAAGTCTCCAGAGATGGAGATGCCATCACCTCTAGCTGTGGCTTTGTCGCTTGAATTTAAGTATAGATTTGATGTTTGCAAGTTAAAATAATTCCACAGCAAAGATTAATTTTAACTTTTACAATCTATTTATGAGGCAGAGAGAAAGGAGTCTATAGAAATCACTCTTGTAGTCTCTGAATTTTAAAGCTTTTAAAAGCTTTACAGTTTTAAAGAAAGCTACAAGTCCTTGACCTTTGACGGCAGTCATCAAGCCAATTACACGATACTTCTTTTAAGACCATAGTTGGGGGGTAGGGTGGAGGGTTTGTCATCTTTTCTTTACACTATTTCCCCCAAGGAATGCCTTTAGCCACTGTAGTTCACCTACTTTTGTAGTATGAAGGAAAACTTCCTTTTATTCATGTAAATGAGTAAACTGTTGAGACTGAGCCACGACCGCACTGTTGGGATTCTTTGACGCTTCAAATGAATGCAGGTTTAAAAGAGGTTATTGTCACGTTGCAGAGCTGGAAGAGGAATCTCCCATCATCAACTGGTCTCTGGAGCTGGGTACGCGCTTGGACAGCAGGTTATATGCACTTTGGAATCGGACTGCAGGGGACTGCCTGCTCGATTCAGTACTACAGGCCACTTGGGGCATTTACGACAAGGATTCTGTGCTGCGGAAAGCTCTTCACGACAGTTTACACGACTGCTCACATTGGTAATTAAGTGTTTGGGGTTATTTTATGTCAGCTTTAAAGTTGGCTTTCCACCTAGTGGTTCATAGCAGCTTAGTATTAAAAAGAAACGCAGTTTGCTGGGGATTGTGTGCTTCAAAGGTGTTGAGTCACGGGGTGATTCACTCAGTCATCTGGATCTAGCATATTTTAAATATGAGCACTGGAAATTTGGATGTTCTGAACTCAGTGGTGGTATGTGATAGTCAGCAAATAGCATTTAAAAATGGAGTAGAGTATTTTATGCTCGGCGCTCGTCGAGAGCACGCTGACCACAGTTATTAAGAGTGGAATTTGTGTACTCGCAGTGTACATCGTGCTCATGCCACACCTTGCTGCTTGGTTGAAGCTTTGCAGAAGATTAACAGAAGATAGCCTTTTATTCCTGCATAAACTTCTCAGTATTTTCATTCCATCTGCTTAGTTACAGCTTTAGTCACCACTGCTTTTTTTGTTCCTCTTCTGTCTGCTAAAATAATGGCAGTAAAGCAGTGGTGACGTTTAACCAGCGCTGTCACTCGGCCATGGAATGAATTTATCATCTGTAAAGCAACTCTTGCTGTTTTACACTGGCAGCTTCCTTTACTCTGTTACTGTGGTGGTTTGCCTGCCAGAGGAAAAATTCTTACTGCTGGACCCCAGCAGTGTCCAGCTGCTCTCTGGGGTATGAGGGGACTAAGGGAAGAGACTGATAAAGACTGATAACGTCAGACACAAGCGATGGCGTTTCTCATGTTCTTGTAGTCAAGGCCAGGGGAAGCCCTATCAGCAGGCATACCAGAGAAAGAGCCTGGCCCTTGCTCTGTGTGCTGTAGAGGGTGTCAACAACACAGCTTAATTTTAGAGCTAGCTGTAAGCAGTTGTGATTACTGCCCCCAAAGGCCTGCTGTTTGGAGAAAACAGCCCAGATCAGCATCCAGAGCTGGGCTCCTTGAAGCGGCGCTTCAGTAGCGAGTCTCCCACGGACCTGTCTCCAAAGGGATCTGCTGCTACTTTACAGTTGTTTATAACACAGTGTGCCTCTCAGCCAGGCAGGAATGTCCCTGGCATCACCAGCAGTTCCCCTGAGGCCAGAACAGAAATCTATGACAGGTCAGGTTTTGTTCTTTATGGTAACAAAACCAAGCGTGGTATCCAAAAACACGCTGCGGACGATTGAGGTTTAAACCAGTCTTTCAAAATGTTAGTGTTAACTGTTGGTGATTAACTGCTGTATTTATCATAATCCTCATTATTTAGAGTGCATTAAACCTGGTTAAGCTTTTAAATTCATGCTCTAGACAGAATTTGTGGTTTACTCTGAATTTATTTAATATTTATCTTTATTAGAAACAATGATTTTTTGTAACTGATTCACATGTTCCTTTATAGTTGTTTAAATGCAGCTGCCTATCTTCAGTCTGGACAATCTTATTTGTTGGCCTGTTACTTGAAAAATGAGTAGAGTTACTGGTACAAACCTCTGCAGAGCTCCATCCTTACAAGAAACTGGTCTGCCTGCAGAAGCTGTTGGTGGATGGCAGTTCTTGAAGAGCCAAATAACATGTTAGTGGTGATCCCAGATCAGTCTGGAGCCATAATTCCTGTCAAAACCAGCCCAGATTGAGGGTGGGAGAAGTTGTGTAGTTCAGTTTGGTTGTGAACTGCTCATCCTGTACATCCTGGTCCTGCTGTGTGAGAAGAGACGTTTAATTTTGTGGGCTGGGATGTGTGTGGAGCAGATAGGAAGAGGTGATGATGTTGCTGACATTAGTGATGCTTACGGAAGGAATAGGCTCCTCTGGTGGATCGCTCCTCTCGACAACAGGACCCTTAAACTTTTTTTCTGGTGGGATCATTCTTCAGACCTTCACAAGGCCACTGAAAAATGGATATTTTTATAGTCAGACACAAGAACATTCATGTAACTCATTTGGCCTCGTTTTATGTTTGTTTAGATGCTGAACAAAGAAGAATCTCTTTACTAGAGACAGTCTAATGTCTGGTACTCAGAAAAAACTCGGTAACGAAGTTCCCAGAGGCTCTGGCCTGTGGAGTCTTTTCCACTCACCTTTGAAATGGCTGCACTTTTTCACTTCACTCAAGTGTGTTCTCATTTGTCCCTCTTTGTATTCCACCACTAGCTTTTGGTGCAGAACAGGCATATGGCTTAAGTTGGTTTTCAGACTTTGATTAAATTATCTTTTTAATGGATGCATTCAATTCTCTTGTGTTAAACTGAAAAGCTTATTTCAAATGAGATCAAAATCTCAAGCCTTGACTTCTGTCTACACGGCTGCCTCCTTTGTTTTCTGCAGTCTATGGCTGACCAACTCAAGGGGGAAACTTCTTCAGGAAAACTCTTTCACAGTAGAGCTTTTCTGGGGCTAGCTTGTTCTTTTTCTTTTTCTTCTCTTTTTTTTTCCTTCAGCAGAATCTGATTAAATGTCTTTCAGGAGACTTGTCAATGAATACATTTAGCACAAGGTATTCAGTTAGACATTTGGGAAGGAATAATACCATGCACCAGTACAGATTAGGGGTGACCTGCTAAAAATCATCTCCATGGGGAAGGATCTTGGAGTCCTGGTGGAGAATTAAGTTCTCCATGGAATAGCAACGTGCCCTTGTGGCTGAGAAGGCCAACAGTATCCTGGGGTGCACTAAGAAAGGTGTCTCCAGTAGGTCGAGGGAGGTTCTGCTCCCCTTCTACTCTTCACTGGTGAGACCATGTCTGGTGTATTGTGTCCAGTTTTGGGTTC
>VWZY01013142.1:4212-18114 GCA_013399075.1 Chloroceryle aenea
CTCTTATCTCCAGATAGCTACAGGTCTATAATTTAACTTTATTTGAATGAATGTGTGGAGTTGATAGGTTTAGATACTATGGACGAATGGAAGGTTTTGCTTTACCATAAATCCTGTCCTGCACAAGGCAACATGAAAGAAGTATTTTGATAGATAACACAAACTGAAGCTTTTTGATAGATTGCAAACTCATTAATCACTGACCTCGAAGTTCTGCAAGGATTTAAAATGTGTCATGTTTCACACTTAGAAGTTTCTCACTTCCAAATCACAGCAGTTATTACGCTGTGTTTTTTACTAATCTGAGTAGCCATTTCAGTATGAAAAAATGACAAGTAGGGGTTAAATTTAGTGTAAGACCAAACAGGGATGAGCTTCACAGAGCTATCATTAATGCTCTCTTCCTCTTCCCATAGAACATTGGCAGACTTCCAGTTTATTAAAACAACAATCAAAGGCAGATCTTCTCTCTGTATACACAATGAGTCAAGGATGGATCATTTACTCAAACAGAGTTGTTCACTGAGGTATAAAAGCGAAAATGCATTCTGGGGGAAATAGTTTATGAATATTATGAAAAAATGTTCCACAGTTGTGTCTCATACAAAAGCATTCCGATCATTATTAAATAAAAACAGAATACCATATTGTTTTTCTGAAAGCTTTAAGCACAAGATCAGGAATTAAAGTGCCTTTAAAAGATGAACTGATAATTATTTGCACAAAGGAGTGCTAGTATTTGTAAACCTATTAACTAAATGAAAAAGAAAATTATTTACCTAACTGGCATATGTTCTAATATAAAGAAAAAGTTATTAATAAACATCTACTACTGCTTAAATGTAAAAATATAAGTAAAGGGATACCATCTGTATAGTGACAGAAACATGGTAGGCATACACTTTTGTTAAAGATATGGATTAGAATTTTGTGTTTGTAACTTGTGAAATAACTTCTTTGAGATGACGGGTTGTAAGTTCTTCTGAGAAGTCCTTTGGTTCACATCGCACTTTGGTAAAGATGGGGGGAGGGAAAGAATGAAAGAAGCAGATACACAATACATTAGGGGAAAAAAAAAAAAACAAACCAGCAATGAAAACTGGAGTTCAGAGTAAACCAAATGGGAAACTAAATACACAGTAGAATCTTGACCCTATTGAAGTCACTGGGCACTGTGCCACCAGTTTCAAGGAAGCTATCCAGAGACTGCTGAAACAAAAATAAAAAAAAAGGGAGAAGTGGAGAACCGCATTTAAAGCTACATATGCTGTCTATCAGATGTAGGTCACCTGATGGTGTATAATCTCATTTGGGAGGGAGAGCTATGTATAACACAGCTATGTATAGCACAAGCTCATTCAGTTAGCAAACGAAATATACTTAAAAAAAAATAATTATTATTTTCAGTGAAATACTGTAAATATTGAATAAATAGAGACATACTGAAAAAAACCCTCTGATGCATCATTTCAGGGGGAGGGGGCGCAGGGCGTTTAGAAATCTAATTTAGCCACCTCTAAATAGGTAGGATCTCAAAAGCTCTAAGAGATTCACACAACCCTAATAAAAGCCCTTCCTGTTCTTGTCATACTTAACGATTATGTCACAAACAATAATTTCAGAGGTTAAACTGGATCGTTGTGCATCCCAATGATGGCTAAAAAAGTAAAGCATGGAGACTTGACACTTGAAGATTCGTTTCAGCTAGCAGAGCCTCGGGGAGCAGCTTCTGTAATATCTGCTTTGTTTGCAGGCTCCATCTGGTAAATCTGAATCTTTGATACTGACACAATCCTATTGAATGGTGGAAGTGAGTGAATGCGTGTTGAACTTTTAAGATATGATTCAGCACAGCACTATGAGAACAGAGCACAATAAAATTAAACACCAGATGGTATTTCAAAGCCCATCAGATACACAGATTCCTTCTGTACAAAAGATCAGCAAGGCCTCATGTCTGAAAAAAAGCCCATTAAGATAAATGGTGTTGATTTGGTTTTGTCTTGCTAGGGCTATTATAAGAAAGTCATCTGAATGGGTCAAATTACAAACTGCTCTGGATCAAAGGAGAACAACTGCAGTAGTGGGTCAAATTGATCCAAGCTATGTCAACTGGATCAGCACGAAACCCTAAACCACAGTGCAAAAAATCCTTAGCATGAGGTTTGACAATAATTAACGGAAGTAGTGCCTCTGGCTCTGAAGTTAGTAAGGTGTTAGCTGGTTGAATTAATCAGAAAGTTATTTCGCAATTGCCTGAGATTTATGAAAGCAGTGTCAGGACCTTAGGCTCAGAAGGGACAAGCATCTCTGCTGACTAAAGCACCCACTCTCAGGTCAAGAGAGGTGAAAGATAGTATTAATCCCAAAGTTATGTATGCTTAGACAGCTGAAAGCCTGCCTGCTAATTTTGTGCCATGCTAGAGAGAACTTCGATTTTGAGGCGTGTTCAGCCTGGGAGGAGTTCCCCTGAGGTGCAAGGAATTACCCCCATGATTTATTTGGTCTGTTGGCAGCATCACATCTGTTGACTATTCTCAGTGATCCATTGGTGCAACGTGGTTTGTATAAGCAATTGATGTTGGACAATGCTGATATTGCAGGTTGAGTCCTGTGTGTGGGTACATATCTGTGATTGTCTGTGTACTGTGGGTAGCAAAGCTTACAGTGTTATATAGAGTGTAAAGACAGGCTTTCACAGAAGGAGCTGTCATAAAAGACCTAGGAATATTTGTGAAGGAGAGTAAAGGAGTTGAAGGACTGAAGAAGGGAAAGTTCTCTTGAACTGGCTAATTATTTGACTGAAAATAGAACTTATGATTTGCCTGCCCTGTCCTCTCTCTATTGCTGATGGCAAAGCCACAAACAAGAGCCTCCATAGGTTAACAAAGACTGCTACTCATGAATCAGGACATGCACAGAAACCTGGCACAGTGTTTCCAAAAGTAGCAGCCCTCTGAGCTTCATCACAGATATTCAAGTGTACCCTGCTGCCTTTCTTGTATGTCTGCAACAAACAGTCCTAGTATGTCAAGCAAATGACTGACACATAGACATTTTCTTGAGAGTCCATTTAAGAATCTTGCTTGTGACTGTGTTACTGGTTGTTGAGACTAGAGAGGCCATTCACTGAGAAAGTAGTTGCTATGTTCCATGTAAATATGCTACAAACTGCTGTTTGCCATTTTTTTCTCTTCCACAAAAGTCCTATGAAAATGTAGCATGTGTCCTTATGGCAACATCTCAGTCACTGAATTAATTGTCTCCTCCACTAATGGCTACACTGTTTAATTCTGTCATATTGGAGAGCTTTTCAGGACATAGGAGGATGCCTACTTTCTTATGTTTAATTCTAGCAGAGGACTCAGGTATCACAAATTTTCTGGGAGTGCCAGTGTCCCAGTTTGATGTGAATAAACATCTTTGAATGATGTATATTTCCTCTCAGCTGCAAACATTCCCGTCTTCTTGGGAGCTGGGTGCAGTGAAATGGTATAGCCATTCAAACAGACAAGGGTGTCAAACCCCATATGATTCCTAATACTTGAACACATCACACAGGAGCAATTAAACTGACAAGAGGTAAAAAGCTCTCCTCAGTCCAGATTTACACTATGTTCCCATTCATGGACAAATCAGCAAACATTTCAAACGCCTTGACTGAGTAATGAATGGGTTCTGGGTTAGTTACTGTGCTGACAGCAGGTTTTAAATTCTATTGAGTCAGGCAAGAGGGAAGGTGAATAGGGTAGAATTACAGGAAAGGATTAATGAGGGGTTTCTTGCTGAACATACTGTTGCAGTGTTCTCTCAGTCACTATACCAAGCAGTCACTGATTTTTTGCCTTAAGGACTGTACTTTTATAACCTGAAATACGCCTCCTTAAACAAATCCACATCAGGCAATGTGTCAACACTTCATTGGTTTCAATAGAATTAGTTTCCTAAATGCTTTTTTCTGAGGCAATTTTTGTACTTGAAAATGCATTACAAGGAACATTTACTACAACTACAGTACAATGATGTATAATACGACAAACACAGTTTTAATCAGTGCAAGCTGTAACAACAAATATACTACACATATGGTCTCTCTTTCATTCCTTTTTGCTCCTCTGCAGCCACAATAAAAATTTGTACATTTATCTTTTTTACAATCATTAGTTGCTACTATTAGATTTAAATATTATCATGATGAAAACAAAGAAACCACTGCAAAAGATGCGGTAACACTTTTTGAATTATGACAGATGCCTGTTTATTACTGTTGTGTTCCTGTTGTTCATCATATGAAATAAAGCATGCCAAGTCATAAAATCATTTTCCTAGAAAAGACAATAGACACACAGCCTCCACTGTACATTGCATGTAAAATCAAATGTCAGCCCTGTTTTCCAGGCTTAGCTGAATCTCATTCACTGAAGAGTCTTAGAGAGTGCCAAGGGCTGTCAAGATGCCACATCACTGGCTCTGGAGCACCCCAAAGCTCAGTCAGCTGCTAAAATTATGTTAGTATGGAGACAGTGATCTGAAGGACCAAGGGAAAAGTCCTTTCTTCTTTCAACGTTTCTGTTGGCCTTGTTTCAAAATGTCATTTTTTGAGGATTTTTTTTCTCCCCCAAACCAGCATTCAGTAGATTAGGATACCTACTGCAATTTAATTAACTTTCAGGCCTTGGTTTCTTTCATGGCTTTTTCTTTGCTCTCATTTTTGAACCTCCATCTTTTGGCATTTTAAATGATCCTGGCTAGGAGCCTGAAACACACTTCATCAAGGGCTGTCAGTTCCTGAGATATCCTCGGTTGAGGCAATGCAAATAATAAGAAAAAAATGTCTCATTTCCTTTATTCTCACCCACAGGCTAAGCGTAAATCCCACCTCATACCCTAAAAAAGCAACCCTTTCATACATGAGGAAGTTTCATTCCATCAGTATGGGTACAGGTGCGGTGGTGTTGCACAGAAAGTAAAATGCACAAAATGATGATATTTAGTTTGATCATGGGAATTACGTCTTTGGTCTAAGCATATAAAATACAACGAAAAAAATCCTCTCCCTAAAGTGAATTATGTCAAAACTGTTCATTGCTGCCATCAAAATTTCACAAATATAAACCAAATAATAGAACAGACATATAATTTTACTTTTCTTATTACTATCACAAATAATGGAGAAACATGATTTTCATTCTTTCCTCTAGATTGTCTTGGTAGCAGCATTTAGAAATATCTTGAAATGTGAAATTTGTCCTTCGGTTTATTTTATTTTATTTTATTTATTTTATTTTATTTTATTTTGGTTTGTTTGTTTGTTTTTCATATCTTCTACAAAGAAAGAGCAGAAGGAGGAAGAAGAAAACGAAACAAGCACAAAACCACACATATGAATTTCCACCACTCCAGAAAGTCCCCTGCTCTGTAGACATGCAGAGCTATTGAGTGATCAGTCACCATGACAGTATTAGAAGTTATTCATGCTGGCCTTGTTCTGCTGCCAAAGACAATGACGAATCTCACTTTGGTTTCTAATCAACATACAGGTTGGCCTCTCTCAGTTTCAATTCTTGCCCACCCTGCTGAAACACCAGTGAAATAAAATGCTCTCATGTGTTTAAGAAAGACTGCAGCATACTATATCTCCACATGGCATCCTAAGGGTGGGAATCTGTGCTAATAAGTAGTATTTACGCTGTAGCTATCAAGGTCTACGTTTGCCCTGTATGTGAGATAGAGGTGCTCTTCTGAATACAGGAGCTCTGAAACAGAAAAATGAGCACTTAATAAAGAAATATTTAGCAGTATAAAAGCAAATGTACAGGGTTAGATCTAAGATCTGTCTGGGTGCAGACCACTGCTCTGTGTCTGACAGCGTCTGAAGCTGGCAAGATGGAAAAATGAGAGCAGCAGGCATCGCCCTCTTGGATTTTCACTCGTTATCAGCAGCTAGGGGCTTGAGGGCTTCTTCAGAACTGGCTTGTGAAACCTAGTATTTACTGGCCCTAGAAGGATTTTTCTATCATACGTGCATCTGATCACTTTCAAAGCTATTTCAGTGGAACTGGGAAGGCAGCAGGTTCGTAAACTGTTGAAATCAGGCCTGAGAGGAACAAGTAAAGCCAGACTATGAAAAAGGCTACAATAAACCTTAAGTTTCTAAAGGTTTCAGTCTGCTGCTAAGCATGGCAGACAAAAAGCACTTTAGGGTGGTGAGTTGCAACTTTAATAAAAGGGCATGTATAACAAAGTCAAATTACTTGAAATGCTTTTTTTTTTATTATTATTCCTGTAGGCACAGTCTAAGTAATTTCTATTAAAACCCTCTCACTTTTATTAATTTTAAATGGGAATCATTCAGGCCCTGAAGTCCTTCCTCTTTCAGTTTTTCTGGGTGTGCAGTAGTGTAATGTAGACTTGGCACTCTCATTGGAAAAGCTAGTTGAACAGTACAGGCTGATGAATGTGAACTTCAGTGTCTTCCAGGGCCTTAACAGAGTTTGCACACATTTATCTGAGTGGGAAAGAAAAACAAAAAGACTCAGTACAAATAATATCTCCAAAACCTCCTAATACAGATAACAAACATAATCAATAAAATATAAGGTTCATTAGCTTCAGTGAAGAATTAAATGTTAAACATAAACAGCACAGCAGGGATGGTGAAATTTCATACAAAAGGAAAAATTTCTGCATGAATAATATAGAAAAATTTCCTTGTGTCTTCAGTATTAGTATCTTAAATATAAAATCAAGAATGTTGGGGGAGGATACAGTAAAAATAAAAAATCAGAAAGTTTTTAAGTGTAATTTCATTTTAAAATGACACCTTTATATTTTTCCAGAAAAGGCTGAATTGAAGTCTTAGGACCCAAGGATTATGACAATTACATATTATTTAAAATTAATATTTATGCCAGCCAACAGGATAAAAATATCACACTTTTATGGTCTGCTATAGTAGGGATCTATATGGTCTAATACATAATTATCTTACAGCATGATCTTGCAAGATCTCTATTTTTCAAGCCTCAAGGCTGGTATTGCTTCACAGCACACCATACCATGTATCTTGTTACGTTAGTCAATATCCACATGTTTACTGTAATGTTTTCCATATGTTTACACAATCTCACTGTTAGGGCTGTGTGAACACTTTTTTGTTTGGGGTTGAACTAAGGGAAAAAAAAGTAAAACACTACAAGAATGTAACCTGAAATTTCACTTGAGCTAGCACTGAACCTGAAAGTGAAGTCTTTATTGCATAACATAACAGAAAGAAGATTGTTTCTTTAGTCTTCTTGTTTAAACTTTAAACAAAATTTAAAAATAAATGAAAGATTTTAACTCTCCCACTAAACAGAGTTTTGCAAAAGTGCTTGGATACTTGCTTGCAAATCAATTCTATACAGTACTTATAGTAAGAGGCAAAAGTATTTACCTTACATGAGAAAAATGGGCTCATTTAACATTTTAAAGAAAAAAATGTTGAACTGGCATAACTTTAAATACTGCAGTATAAATATGCTATTAATTTAATGTATGTTTGTTTTAAACTAGGTTTGATTATATTGAACTATTTTTCTCACCAAAACAGCTTCCACTTTACATCCTGGAGATGGCAATAACTCAGTGAGACTGAAATCTCTCTGGATTTTGGTGATAAATAGGGACAAAACCAAAATAGAATGTGCCATGTATGCAGAGCTACTTTGTTTTTTGAATCAGTTTCCAGTAATAGAATACTCATATTATTTAAATAGTATAAATTTTTTGTGATAAAAAATAAAATCAATATCAATTTTACCATAGAAGGTCCTCAAATGTCCACACATTATTTCTATACGTGTTGCTGGAGACATACAATATTTAAACAAGTTGCATAAGGAATGAGAAGACTTACCTGAGTACCCAGGACAAAGATAATGAAAGCTGAGATTAACTTTGGTTACAAAGCAGAAGACCACTGTAATACCACATGTAGATACTGGATCATGGTACTATTGCTTACAGACATTGACATAAAATATAGTTTTATATCTATTAAACCAGTCCAATTGATTTGGTGCAAAAGACAAGAATAATAAGGCAAATGCTAATAACAGATTTATAGCATTGTTTTTCTTAAAAAGGAGTCTGCAATATCCCTGACTGTATCTCCTGTTTTACAAAAGCACTTTAAAATAGCCATCTCATTGGATTATTATCAGAAAAGCACACAAAGGCAGCTTCCCTATGTTGCTGATGTTGTAAACATGAACTTTTCCTCCGAGAGATGGGACAAAGAGACATACCTTGCATTTTTTTCTCAGAATTAATACTCAAGTGAGGAAACCTCCCTCCTCTAGAAGAAATCATGCATTATGGACCATCCATACAAAAAGGTAATGCTCACCTCTTCGAGTTCAGCAGCTTGCTTACACAATTATTCTATAGAATTGTTTCTGTGTTCTTGTGATTACAAAAGAGTGTGTTGTGTTGCTGTATTGTAAATAAGAAAAGAGAAATATATTGGCATAATTCCAGCATGTTCTTCACTGTCTTGATCTCCACAGAAGAGGACACTGGTGTCTGGTGGTTTTTATATCTATAAAGGATGTTTATTCCTTTCTCTCTGCATCTTACATGTATCTCAGGAAAAATATTATGAATCTTTTTTTAATTTACATAGGATTTAAAGCCTTTGAAGAGTGCCAAACTGATAGCACTTTGGGCTGGAACCCCATGTTTTACAGGTTACAGTAATTTTAGCATACACTACAGACTTTGGGATGCCTTTCACTTGACATCCCAAGCTGTCATTCTGGCAGAGATGATAAGGAAATGATACCCAAGAAATAGGAACTCGGGGCCATTTGTAGTGGTTTCTTTTGCATAAAGTGGATGTTACTAAAGTGTTACTATAAAAAAAATATGAATATCATATTCTTTCAAAATGACCATTCATCTGATGCTAGTACAGATCCACTTGAGTCCTTCTCTCCCTGCTATTGAATTCCTGCTGGGACTACCCAGTGTGTGCAGGGGGCACCTTATATTAACCCACTTCAGATTCAGAAAACCAAGACACACGGGAAACTACGAACAGATACCTATTTTAAAAGTGGCTAATAGCTTGCACTGGAAAACACTAAAGAGTACCATCCATAGCAAAGGGCTTCATTCCTATTCTGTTTGAAAATAGCACTAGGATTTGACGAGAGGGAGCAATGTGTAACGAACTGTTCACAGCAGAGCCTGTTTCTTAGCAAGGCTATACAGATGGCCTCTGCAATAGCCCTAGGAGGTTAACAAGGTCTAAACGCTTACATGGATATGATAAAATTACACAGAAAACACATTTAGGCTTTGAGCAAGGACTTGAATTTCAGTAATCTTAATCCATTTGTTCATTGTTCTATTTGAGCTAAAAGGATTTCAGGATAAGCACACAAATTGCTCTCCTACATGCAGGTTATAATACCTGACAGCTACATTTTCTTGAACTCTTGTTATTAAAATCTTCCAGATGTTCTTGAACACAGCTGGCTTTTTACCAGCTCATCACTCAGCTAATACGTGCCAGTAATTTAGCCTGATGTGACATGAAAACCTGACTGATTTTAGTGACATTATGCCTAAATTGAAAGATACAGAGGCTACCATTAACAGATCAGAGTTCATACAACAGTTCTTATTGGTGCAATACACAAGGATGAAGTCTACTAACTCATATATTGCCAGCATATATTTTAGATTTCTACAATGTGTGGTATGGTTTCTGAGTACATCCCTCATTTCATTTCAACAAGCTCACATACTCTGTCATTACAAAATGCAACACAGCATGGATTGAATCTCGTATCTTGTATTTTGCAGGAAAATAAAAATGACAAAAGAAATAAAAAATATTCTGCAACAAGTAATTTGAAAATATAGTGTAGGTTACATGTGTTGACAACACCCAAATAATCATTAAATACAGGTCATGTTCTGTACAATTCTATTGACTTCAGAGGGTTTTAATAAGGCAAAACCAGATGAATTATATCTATATTATATAGGACACTGGATATACAACTATAACATCACTTGGCAACCAAAAATTATCTGGAGGGAGTCAGTAAGGTTATTACAGGTCCATAAGTCATTACCAATAGCTAAGCAGCTAAGTTCTGTTTTCAATTTAAATAATTTTCTAACACCTTGCTGCTCAAATTTAAAGTCTCATTTCAGGATAGGTTATTCGAAGAAATTGAAAAAAATGTGTCTCTATACTGTACCCTTATATTCAACTGTGTAAGCTGATATATTAAAAAGAGTATCTACAGGTATGAAGGCATAGTTTCTGATAACTACAAGCAGAAGGTTGATTATAGGTTGATTTGCTGGTAGTTAACAATGTTTGCATCTTTTTTAGCATTAGATTTATAGCTGGATGGGAAACAGTCTTCTCCTCCCACACAACTGTTGAAATTTAAGTGCCTTCTGTGCTGGGATAAATCTCAGGCATTTCAAAACATTGTGCATGTGCCTGTGTCAGAGTGAGAGAGGGAGGAAGGAAACCTCTGTATGACCCATCTATCCCCAAAGAGCAAGCAGATTGAGAGTTTATACACTTAAAACAAACAGCATCAGATCCTTTGATTCTAGCACTAAGCAACAGCTGGTTTTGGATAAGCATCTCTTTATGGTGCTTGCTGGAGATGTTAATCTTTGAATAACGAAACATGTGTCCTCTAGTCCAAGGAGACATTAGCTTCTTGGCAGAGGGGCTAGAAATCTTTCATGGGATAGCAGCTCTTGGTCTGAAGACCAAGTCTGCTTCCCTGGGCTGATAGTTTTGAAAAAGGAGTTCAAAGCTTTTGCTATTTTTCTTTTTAACTAGGCTCTTGAATGTTTACACCATTACAATTTAATCTATCCTGTACCTCTTCTCGGTCTTCACCCTAACATTGCTCCCTTTACTTTCAAACTGTCTCATAGAACGCTCAGGAGCGTGTGGTGGTCATCTAGACACAAGGTCTCAGGCAGTATGGCAGGTACTAACCCAGCAACTTTTAAGGGTAGAGTTTGCATGGGAACTAATAATTTGCATTTTCTCCAGTGCAATGGTTTGTGGACTGATATGAGACCTTCATAATCAGAAGGGAGTTTTCCTTCAAGTTCATTTGTGTCAGGTGGGATCAAAAAGTTTTTCTCTTTGTAGAGGAGGTAGACATCAAAAGTTGTCACTCCAGATCCTGCCTCTCTTCAACAGTTCCTTTCAGAGCCTCAAGAGCTCCCCTGATATGAAATTGCAAATAGCCGTGGGTAAAAGTGTACTTAATTTTTAAATCAAATTTTATGTAAAAAATATAAGTTAACGCAGTGGAAAAGAGACCTAATGTAGCCTTCCAGTCACTTGTCTTATTCCTCAGAAATACTTGCCATTAGCTGAAAGCTCTTCATTACTTTCATGAAAAAAACTGAATTCTGAAATTCAGTCTACGCAATGAACTCTATACACCTCCCAAGGATGTTTGATTTAAAAAAAAAAAAAATAAAAATTCTGAGTTTTTTAGATAAAGAAGCTCTGTAAAACTGTCAAATTTACTACTCGGTTATACATGGAAAATGATCAGATACTCAGTGACGCACAGTAACGTGAAACTCTGTCACAGACCTTAATATAGACAGCAGTTTTGACTTATGTACAATGTGGGATGCAACTGTAGTTCCTAGAGGTTGCATTTATTATTAGCATTAAAGGAAAAACAATTACTCAATGTAATGTATTTATTCTTTTCAGTACTTCCGGGTTTTTTTTTCGAATATAACTTCAGAGATTTCATCAAGCCTATGGTCCTCAGCTTCAATTCCTTCTCAAAGATTTGGCATTTTATCTGATCAAGAATTTCAAATTTCACAGTAGAGGCCTGATTCACCCTCTTTGTTTTCTTATTTAGCTAAACTAAACTTTTTTTTTTTTTTTCTAAACAGCTAACACAAAATAATAAATTACAATTTTGCAGCTATTCAACCTAGACAATTTTTATGCAAGTGCAGTAATGGATCAAAAGGTTAGCTGTGAATTGTGATCCCTTGTGCAGTTTCCTAAATGAGGGGCAATGCCAACTCAGCTTTGCTTAGCTCATTTACTCTGCATCTCAACTTGTAAATTAATCATTGCTGGCAACATCAAGTTGGTTGTAATTAATCATACAGGGAGGAGCAAAGAATTTGCACTGAAGTGAGTCATACTAACAACATTGTCTGATTGCTCCCAGTGTAATTTACTAGAATCCCAATGTGTGCATACAGGGATTCTGGCTGGTACTTTGTCACAGAAGAAAATGTGTAAATTGTGGTGTACAATGCGTAGAATAAGGGATAGCCAAAGTAGTCATATATGTATATTTCTAATGATCTGATCCCTGCTTTGATGCATTACTTTTGTGCACATAATTGCACAGACCCTCAACCCTTCAGCTTTCAAATGGCCAATGAAGGAAAGGAATTCTGGTGCCCTTCTGTCATAATAAATAATAACAGAGCCCATTTCCAGGCAAGCCAAGGAGTATTTCACCCTAGTGAAATGCTGCTATTGTCAAAGAAACTGGATTAAAAAACCAAAACATTAACTGAAGAAAATAAAAATGGAAAATACCTAGCTACCAGGTTTCCAGTAGTTATAAGGACTCTTTCTTCCCCAAGAGCAAACTAAAAGATCAGATGTTGAATGTCTTAGGAAGTAGTAGAAAATTAAGTTCTACTATTTCAAAGGAATTCCTCTGCTGATGAGATGCTTGAGATCTTGAAGCACATCACGTTTTCTTTACACATCCAGCTGATCTCAAAACAGATTAATGATAGATATAATTTTATCTTTAAAACAATCTGTGGTTTAATTTTCATCTGAGATCTATATCGCTATCCAGAGAGAAAATGAAAAAACAGAATGGAAGATTATTTTAAACAATAAAACAAAAAGCAGAAAGCCAAGATCTAGAATTAAAACAGTACCTGTTTTGCACTTTTGTGTACGTCTGATGCAACTGTGTGTACATCCAAGCTGGATAGTCATTTATAGGCACATGCAGTCTAAATTTGAAACTTGAGGCCATACTCCAAAGGGTGTCAAAGTTCTGTAAACATATAAATGACTATACATATATCAATTACTGCCTGGAATTAACATGCAAAGGAAGATTTTGATTTCACACAGTATTGTACATTAAAGGTCTGAATATATTAAAATTAGTTCTTGTACTTTAATGATCCCAGTGTTCAAAAGATATAGCTTCTGTTAAAGCAGTTTTCTTGTGGCAGAGCTTCAATGTTAGCAAATGAGAAAGGTCAGAGATAGGTAGACTGGTTTCATGTCTGAGTGAAGTTTAACATTTCTAGGAAACCAGGTGACCTACATAAACCTTGCATCTAATAGTAAATGTATTTCAACTAGGGCAATAATTACAGGAGGCCAATTAACCAGTTACAGGAGGCTGTGCAGCAGGCCACTTGAAGACATGATTAAATTTCTTTAGTTACTGGAACAGAAGTAGGAAAAAACCTGGTTCCTCCTATCCTGAGAGTACTGAGCTGACTGAAAAAAGGAAAATTCAGGTAATAGGGAGAATAAAAGAAATGCCTACTGGAATCCTACATTTTATTTATTACATTTATTTATTCCCCCTGCATATTTATTTATTCCGGCTGCAGAGAATGCTAGATCCTGGCACTGCTACCAGAGAGTGATGGGGTAACACCTAGGTCTGGTGTGACCAGATGAATGATCTGCTCAGCCTCGTGGTTGAGCTAAAAGAGGAGGTTGAAAGGCAGAGAACAATAAGGGAATGTGAAAGGGAGATAGACTGTTGGAGTCAGGTCCTACCATCCTTGAGGAAAAGACAGCAGGTGGAGGCTCCATTAGAAGGAGAGGAACCTCTC
>VWZY01013142.1:23965-35730 GCA_013399075.1 Chloroceryle aenea
TTTGTTTGTTTTCTTTTTGATTTTTAAGGAAAGTATGTGCCCTTGATTCTAGCTTGAATAATCAATAATACAAATTTTCCCAAAGAGAAGTGATCCCAGTTGTGACTGATGTGTACTTTACTGTTAAAGAAGCTCTAGGATCTGTTAAGATTACTATTAGGGATATAGGGGCATTATTTCATAGATACATTCTATACATTTCTTGGATAACTGCATCATGCTAGAGTAAATCCAGTGCTCCTTCTATGTTGGAGCTATGAGAGAAATCATTGAAGTGGCACTCTTGGCAATTTTCATTTTTGAGACAAATATTAGAATTTAAATAGTATAGCTATAAATTAAAGATTCCAATCTCTACTGAACAGATGGGAAGAGTATTGTGTTCTGGAGGGTAAAGGAAGTTCTATACTCATAAATCTTTTACTGAATGTTTAGCCTTTAAGCTACTGAAATAGCTAAAATATGATACTTCAGACATGCCAATTACATCACAGGAAGCTAATTGTTCTAAAAATATACCTTTTTGTAAATTCATACAAATGGCACTGATGTAATATCACACTTCTGGTCTTAAAACAAAGGAAGTCACAGGCATACAAGTCGACTGGTTATCCTGAGATGGAGAAAGGAGCAAGGAGATGAAAGTTACAGGAGAAACAATTCTCTTAGCTGTGTCTGAGACAGATAAGTATGAAGAGTGCTTTAAAGAGACATGAAATGGATCTTTTCCTTCATAGGTCTAATTTGGCCCGTCCTTCTTTTATGGATTGGAAGACATTTTTATTTTGATTTTCACCCACTTGTGGAGAAAAATTAGTCAGGTTTTCTACAAATCTGTATTTCTAAAGACCAGATGGTATTGATCTGAACATAAGGTAGATGGCAGAATTAAGGCAGAAAGAATATCACGAGGTGAGAAAAAGCCAACAAATGAGTTGCATAGCCTCTTACTATTGCTGATATTCTTTACACTTGCAAATATGCATTTTTCAGCCTAGGTGCAAACACAGCGTAAAATAAAACCTTCTTGTGTCTTCTATTTTTCTCTTGCATTCAACAAACTAGTGATACTTGGTTTTCGCAGTGATTTAATATTATCTTAAGAAGCAGGTATTACTCATACTGCTAAGCCTTGACACATATCTCTGACATTCTCTCTCTAAATTTAATATCAACATGAGAAGTACAGCAGGTAAAAGAGTCAGAGATATTCAGATTACTTGTCATTGCTGAGAATGTAGTGATGATTGTAGCCTTTCTTATAGGCTTAATGAAACCTATGTGAATATCGACACTTTTAAAAAGGAATTTTATAAATTAACATAGGCATCTCATATCATTTAAAGTCCCTAAATAATGTATCATATCTTACTAACATGCCCAACTCCTCATTAAAAATAATGCCTGGATTTGAAAGTGACTGTTAAAGCCAATAAGATTGCTCCTAGAGTAAGACAAAATATAGAAATAACATTCATAATAAATACATGCAGCTCTAGGTGAGGTTATCCAGAGTTATTTTCTGAATACCACAGATTTTCCTTTGCTTTAACTGACAGGTGACTACATAATGAGTTAAGTAATTGCAGACTAAATTATTTACATTTCCTGTGGTCTATGTAACTACTGACCATAGGCAGGGAAAAAAGGAAAGGTAGTATCATTGATGCCCCTAAATTAAGAGGTTACATAGATACCACCTATGAACAAGTCATAACAACTATGTCGTTCTTTCTTCATTAACCGTATTTCCTCCAGCATCTTTCCTCCAGCAAGACAGTAAAAGACAGAATGCTGACAGAAGCCTTCTGGCAACCTACAGAGCAAGGAAAGCACAAAAAACCACACACACAAAAAAAAACAAACCAAAACCCCAGATCTTCCTGACCATTTGATTAGTTGGCTTAAAAAAATGGACTTTTTACTTACTGCAGAGCAGGAATTTCCATATTGCTGTTGAGAGGAACACTGTTAACACCGACAAAGGAATATTTTCAAGGCAAAGTTTCAAACATTTGGTGATATCAGAAGGAACCACTAATGCTCTCTAGATTAGATATTTACAGATAATTGATAGAATTTCCCTGGGAGCAGATTCAAATCCACATCTAGACCATTTCAGAGAAAATTGATTTCCAGCTTCCTGATAGTAATTTTACACCTGATAAACCCCAACATTTTATAATTGCCTGCTCCCAGACACTGGTACTTGTTATGCTTTTGTTACTCATACTAGAGAAATTTGTCTCTTCTGCATGAGATCTCTGGCCTAGGGTAATTTCCTGGATAGAATAAGTAAGCCACCTTTCTCCTAAAAGAATTGAATGTCCTTATGTGAGGCTAGTTATTCAGATGCTAGGTCAACTTCACAGTCTTTTGCTTCCTTTACATTCTGAAAGTTGGTCTTATCCTTCTTGATCATAGCACTGAATGTTATCTCCAGCTACCCTAAATCTCTTCCAGAGTCACTGCTCTCCAGGAGGTTTTCTACTCAACAGTCATACACTGACATTTTTATCCTCATATGCATCGGCTGTACTACAGCATCTTAACTGGACTGTAACTATTTAAATAGGTGATTCAGGTCAGTTTTCAGATAAAATAAATTTAAAAATCCCTTTTTATTATTTATTGCTAAACCAATCTCTGCCCCATCTAAAAGCTGTTGCAGGAAAGATAAAGTATCAACATTCCAATTGGTTCATAAAATTATTATTGGATTAAAAATTAGTCTTTTAGCAGAAAAAGTTCTGTTGATTGATATATCTATGTTAACAACTATATTTTTTCAGAGCTGGCAACAAGAAATATAACACTATTTAAAATATACTTCCCTTGACAGTTGCTTTAATCTTTGGAAAATGGGCCCTGCTAAAGATCCAAAAATACACAGTAGTGTTTGGTGATGTGTTTTCTTGTCATAACGAAATTCTGTAGGGTCATGATCAAGATATCTAAGCAGTTGCTAGTTTTAAGTTCACAAATTCACAAGCAGAATGAGAGACAAATTGAGTTACCTTCTGTTAGTTGCAAGACTTTCTGGTTTAGTAGATTACTTAATTTATATTTATTTGAGAAAATAAATTTTGTTACTGGGAGCTTGTAGAATTTAATGAAACATCATACATACAAAAATCACCTATCACTATATTTTTTCTTCAGGGTAATTACAGACTGATGCTTTAGATCCTCTCCACCCTTCCCCCCAACTGGTTTGGTTTTTTTTTTTTTCCTGTTTGAAAGTGGGAAGCAGTTATTGTGGCAAACAGGAGTATCTTACTGAAGTCTGCTCTGTGATTCTGATTTGCTGATGACTAATAAGCGTCTGATATCTAATATACTCATCCTATTTTACTGACATACCACATTTTAGCAGCTTTCAGTAATAACAGCTGTCTCGCCTTTCCTTTCACACATGAACATCACAAAGGCCTCCTTTACTGCTTTGAAATGCATGAAATATTGACAATTCTTAAATAACATAAATGTAACTGTAGTTACAAGTGAAAATAACAATGCAATACAACATAATTTTTTTGGGGAAAAACAATTAAATAAGCCTTTTGATGTTCTTATGCCTAGACAATACATTTGTTTGCTCTTCAATACAAAAGACTGTGAGATTCTGGTCCCAGAATATAGTGTCTGAATTCATCTTTGTGTGGAAAAATTTGTCTATTAAAGGAACTGCAGGATTTGGCATTTAATTTAGAAAATCTGGCCTCGTGTTTTATTACTTTTTGTGTTTATATACAAGAATATACAAAAGCTAACTGTATGCATGTACACATACATTCATTAAATGCATTTTTCTTAGTGCTGAGAAACACTGTAGGAATTATTTGTCAGAAAAAGTATAAATCTTCCTGTGCCTTGTGTGCACCAATGATTGTGTGGATGACCTATGTAAATGCCCTCTGGGGCCAGAGTGCTTACCTAACAGTATAATAGGTAGATGATGACCTTTCTCCAACAGGAGACATAAGTTTTACTAAAAAGAGACATTGACTGGTCTATTTCTGCTGACATGTTTTAGTTTTTTAAAATCAGGATGAGTAAAAATATTTAAATTTTTGAAGACTTCACTGGGTAGTCACCTCTTGCTTTCTCTTCCTAGGGACATGCATGTTGAACTCACTGATGTGTGAGTTGTGTCTGTGGGTAGACAAGTGCTTCCAGTGCCCCAAACACACTTGACCTCCACCTGGGATCCAGCTGCCTGCAGATTCTTGGTGCAGGCACGGTGCTACCTGCCTTGCTGCTTGCCTTTGTTCCTGTATTTGCCCTGAGTGCTTCTGATTTCTGGTGAACCCTGACTTAATCACTTTGCTGGATCTGCCTTCTTTCTCTCTTTTCGACCTCAGATGATAGTGCATTTATAAGATTTTTTTCTCACCTACATTTACTTTGGATTCAAGAAAATAAATCATGCCTTCTTCCAGCAAAGCGTACAGACAACTAACAAGGCAATGGAGGACACAACTGAAATTGTCCTCAGCCTCTGTTGACAACACCTTCTGATATCATAGAGAAAGGTGATGTATAGACAGACTTTGTAACAGAGACAAAGAATATCTATTATATCTGTATCTATATCTATGGAATAGACTATACCTATTCTGCCCAGCAGTAAGGATGACTACAGAATCTCAAGAGATTTTTCTTACTGAAGAATTTGACTATTGCAGTGTGTTTCAGCTGTAACTTTTCAGATTAATTCAACGTGCATAGCTTGCTGCATCATGTCAGTGAATAGTTTTTCGTAGTCATCAGAAGGAATCTGCTGGACACAGGCTGAAAGACAGAAAATTTTCACAGCCCTTGCATGAGAGATCATTTGCCTACTGCTTTGTATATCCAACAGGTCAAACATCTCCAAAGAAGGTCACACATCAAAGGTTGAAGGTAATCTCACTTTTCTTTTTATACTTCCGAAATACCCAATGAAGTGACAAATACTCGTTCCCACAAGACACAATTTCCAAAAAAAGTCATAATACAATATTATGTGACATCTTACAAATTGTTGACAATGTCCTCAGAAGCAATACATAAAATGATGGATGCCAGTGAGGAAAAGGTAGCCATTGAATACTGACCTGTGACTTCCCACTCAAGGTGGGAGCTGTATTAGGAACATAAGAGTGGTGCACTGAGATCACCAAAACAGTGACACTCTTTAGCAAAAATACTTGAAAATCTTTGCAGTATAACCACAACTACTCTGTGATACAGAATCTCAGAGGAAGACATGAACAAAACTCCCTAGGCAAAGTAAATTACATGTTCCTTGTTGAGGAAGAATTTTTACCTCACCTGTAAGGTAAAGTTCCCAACCATGGGACTATCAGAATAAAAATATGGACTTAAACATTTGGGTTTATTTGAACAGTTGTTTTTTGTTTTTTTTTTTCCCTGAGCATTCTCAAGGTCACATTAAAGACTAATGCTACAAATCAGTTCTCAAAAACAGTTTTGAGATCAAAAATTCAGTTTGATTTGAATTTCAAGACTAGATAGGTACAATCTAAATCTTCTAAAATTCAATGTCTCTGTGATTATAGAAAACATTTTCCAAATATTGTAGATGCTCAAAGGAAACACACTACATTTAAGAGTGATTATGGAAGTTCTTCTTTTGCTAAAAAAAAAAAATGCTGCTAATTAATTTTAGGACTAATGAGAACATTTGAATTATAAACACCAAAGAGAGGGGTCATAATGGAAATGCTAACAGACACTTGGCTCTATTGGCAGTGTTCCAATAATGCAGCAAATAAAGGAGAAAAGGAAGTATGTTTTGCAGAAAAGACTCCTCAGAAGTCAGCAAATACAAGAGTGATCAGAACATTACACCGAACTGCTGATTTGTGGCTGGCAGTGGGTCTGTAAATATACTGTACACTGTTAGAGATAAAGTATCATCCAGATATTTTTATTCTATTTTAAATGATAAGGGGAGAGAAAAAATATGACAATGTTACTATAGAATGGATTAACAGCCTGTTCTAAATAACTGCAATAACTATACTTTTAAAAATAATACCTTCTCCCTAACTAGATAAACAAGACTTATTTTACTTTTTAAATATTTATTTTCTTCTTTTAATGTAACATCCACTGCTGCTGCAATCATGCAATCATACATTGCTCAAGACCACATTCCGCTGCTATCGCAGACAACTTTCAGGAACACTGGCACATTGATTGGACAGATAGGGAAGCAACATTATGAAGAGATCATAATCTTTCACCAGTTAAGCTGCTGAGCATATCATACTAAGACAGCAACGAAACAAAGCATTATAACCTTTGGTCAGCCTGAAAAAAACAAACAACTAGTCTCCAAACAGCCATGTGAAACTCAGGTCTTAGTGTAAATCAGCTCTGGGCTTCACCTTGCTCTCATTTTGGTTAACCACAAGACTCCATGATTACATCAGGACCATGCTTTTAATTCTGAGATTGGCAGGTATAAGAATATTACAATGTCCATGTCCTAACAGCTGTAAAGTAATCACAGCTGTAAAGTAATCACAGCTATGCAGGTGAAGTTCATAAGCCTTTATGTATGCTTCAGAGTAAGATGCAATGTGCTAGCCTTCTATATTGAAATGGCTAGTTCAGTGGAAGAGGGTAGCAATGGATATTGTTTGTCTGTACTTCAGCAAGTCTTTTGACAATGATGAAGCATCAGTTAGACCAGCAGGCAGTGAGGTGAGAAGCAAACTGGGTGAACTACTGGTCTCAAAGATTTGTGATCAGCAACGTTAAGTCCAACTACAGACCAATTCCCTGTTGGATATACACTCAGGCCTGATATTAGGCCAATACTGTTTAACCTTGTCATCACTGAACTGGCTGATGGGGTGGAACACACCCTCAGAAGTTTATGAAAGATACAAAACTGGGGGAATGATTGATTCAGACAGTTGTGTTGCTGTTCAGAGGAACCTCAAAAAGGTGGAGACACGGTCCACAGAAATGTTATGAATTTCAAACAAGGGAATTGCACAGTCATTCACCTTTGGGGAAAAAAACTCAGGCACCAGGGCACACTGTTGGCCAACTGGCTGAAAAACAACTTGGCAAAGCACCTGGGTGTCCTGGTGAACATCAAATTGAGTTTGACCCAGCAATGTGCAGTTGCCACAAAGAAAGGTAAAGAACCTTCTAGGCTGCATTAGGAAGAGTGTTGCCAGCAGACAGAGGGAGGTCACCCTTCCCCTCCATGCAGCTCTGAACTAAAAACACAAATATGTGGTGATCTCTCCAGTTTCGGGCTCCACAGTACAGAGATACACAGGCATATTGGATTATGTCCAGAAAAGGGCCACAGAGATGGTTCAGGGCTTGGAGCATATGTCATATCAAAAGGTAGCTAAGCAATCTTCTGAAATACCCTGAATCACCACCTAATACATGCATCTATCTAATTCCATATCATAGTAATATTTGGGAAGCAGTGTTATCAACAGTTAAAAATAAGTCCTTAATCAAAATTTCATTTAAAGATGGAACTTTTTAGTTAACCCCCAAAAAATAATTACTGAAGCTTTCTTTTATTCACTGATTTTCAATTATGAGCTTTCTTGCTGTAGCACCAGAAATGTAACTATTACTCATTCCAGCCTGTTGAAGCCACTCAATTTAAACATCAGTTCCAAAATGCAGGTATACAACCAAATCTCAGGTATCCTTTATAGACTTTAAAGATATATCATTGATTGCTCTACTGCCTGGTTCACTTTGGAAGCTCTTACACAGGCTCAATATTGGCATGTGCTTTGTGATCTGATTTGCAGCTCCCAGCACATGCTACCAAATGCATCCTTGTTATTGTGTTCCTTTCTTTGTTAGACTGTTTGGCAGTTATTTATGCACTTGGATTTGGATTTATAGATGCTGCTGCATCAAGACTCTCTGACTGAGGATAGTTTAGTCACACAGTTTTTCCTGTTATACAGTCCTCTTGCTTTTACAACAGCATTTTCACCACCTTTATTGTGTTTTAAAATTTTTCTTGGGCTGGAGTTATATTCCAGATTTGATGTCATATTCATTTTATGATCACTAAAAAAGGATTTGTCTGTTTATCTCAGAAAACCAAAGATTATATATATATATTTATAATGGAGATATTATATTTTCATTTTTCTTACCTTAGTGAGCAAGCACAAAATTACCAGATTTTTAAAAGTAGCTGAAAGTTTGTGGTTTTGTTTGCACCTTCTTTCATTTTACTTAGATGCTGTAATGCATTGTGGGTTTCTTGCAAAATTACAAATAATGTGGTCTAAATTTGTTCTGTATCAAGGAACATACTGAGTTACCATGAGTTCCAGATTACTGGAATATCTTTAGTCTTCTCTTAGATTCTGTCAATGGCAAGCCCAAATTTAAACCTTAAGTGTATTTGAATTCTGTATTCATTAAATTATACTTATAAAATATAATAGCATTAATTTTGGAGAGTTCTATATGCAAGTTTTTTTTTCATGATTTTTTGTCTTTTAAAACAGTAATAGATTACTTTAATAGGACTATTCATGTGTATAAAGCCAAGCATGTGTCTGAGTGTTTGCATGATGGAATTCTTTGTGTACAAAAGAACCAGTGAAATTACATTTCTGTAGCTGGCCTTCTCAATTTTCACTACTGAGAGAAATACAGCAAATGGAATTTCATTTCTTCTTCAGGGTCTAATAAAAGTTAAATACCTGTCTTTAACAGGCTAAACTGAGCAACTCTGGGAAACAATCATTGAACAGTGGGGTTCTTCTTTCTTGGAAAAGAGAGTGTCCTGGTTTGGCACAGAACAGTACTAGTTCTGTTCAGAAATTTTGCTTTTCGCTGAGTCTGTTCTAACTGCACCTTCTGAAAGTAACAACAGCATATTCTGCAGTGTCTGCTTCTAGCACTGACAACTCTTGACATTTACAGTTACTACCAAGGACTAGTATGCACAAAAGCTGTTGCTCCAAGGGAGGCCAGGTCACTGATAAATCTCATATACTACATTGAGGGTGCAGAAAGTAAAAGTCTGCATCTGCAGGGAGGAGGACAGGTGACCCTAAACTGACCAGTGGGCTACCTGATCCCATATATATCATATTCAGTCTAAAGGTAAGGGATCCCAAGAGTCAGTGTCTCTTCCTCAATGGCCAATGTCCAAGGAGGACTCTGTTCTGCCTTCAATCCCAATCCGTGTGTTCTTGAATCCAGTTCCGGAATCCAGAGACTGAATCTGGTTCTCATGTGTTGTTGAGTGGAGTCCGGAACTTCCCTGGTGCCTGCTCCACAGCATCAGTGGTGACGATGATGTAATTGCCATCAGGGGAGGCTGGGTTTAATATTGGGTTTGTATATATTTATATATATTTCATTCTGTAGTTATCTGTGTCATTAAATCTTTTTTAGTTTTCTTTTCCAGCCCATAAATCTCTCTTATTCCCTTCCTCTTCCCCTTTGGGAAGAGAGGGGGGCTTATAGAGAGCATCTGTCATTCATCTAATGGCTGGCCTAGCCCATTACACTTTACAGAGTGTAAAATCATATGGTATTTAAAATAACAGAAAAAAAATAGAACAATACAGGCAGTGAGAAAGGTTATAAAAAAATGGGAGGCTGTGCAGGGAGTCCTTAGAGGCTTGGGACTAGATATTGTGAGTAATTATTATTAGGTATTATTCACACTGGTCCTGAAAAGTAAAATCAGCATTCAGTCACAAAGACAGTATACACTGCTTTTGAAGACAGACTATAGAGTCTGACAAAAAACTCTTTGCTCCTCAGCTGTCTCCATTGTACATTCTAGTTAAAAATAATAAGACTGTTGCTGAATATTTTATGAACATTTACATGCAAAATATGATAAAAAGAAATGAGAATAGGAATACTAGAACGCACCACTTTCTTCTGCAGTTTATAAATCAGTTACATATATTTTATTGTAGTTTTGTTTTAATTAAACGATGCACTTTTGGTTTTGTACCCAAATTCTGTTTACTTCATAAAACAGTCAAAATCAGCCACAAATGATTGCAATGATTGCACAGTCTTCTGCTATGGTGATTACATTTTGTATGACTGCACTACTCTTAGGGCAAGGTCTATCTTTTGAAGTGTGTGACAGTGAGAAATGAAATGTGTTTAGCCTTCAGTCAGTTCCCAGTAATTCACAGAACTAGTGCTTGAGTGTTACAGAATTTGGCAAACATGTTCTGAAACCTGGAGAGAACCTACTGCTATGTAACTGTGCTGTAGACACAGACGATGCAATTCACAAGGTTACTTCATATAAAATGTCCCCAAGCTCAATGAGCCCCCTTATTGTCTGTTAGGT
The DNA here is from genome assembly GCA_013399075.1 of Chloroceryle aenea. NCBI lineage: Eukaryota > Metazoa > Chordata > Aves > Coraciiformes > Cerylidae > Chloroceryle > Chloroceryle aenea. Next base: position 34,311 of record VWZY01013142.1, read on the forward strand.
AATGTACTTTATAAAGACCACTTGGCTGTATCCTGTGTCTTTTCAAAGTCCTCATTACTTATCAGGAGTGCAGCTGTTTCACAACTGTTAAATTCTCAGAGTTGAGCTGTCTACTTTGCATCTCACCTGCTTGCAACTCTTTAATTCCTTGTTCCTTTTTTCCAAGAGACTACCAACAAACCTCCCAACTGTACAATACTCACAGTGGGAAAGCAAGTGCATCTGTGATCCCATCTCAATAGATGCCACTGATTTTGACTCAAAATCTATTACTAGAAGTAGAATAAATTATAATTACAATAATTCACAATGAAAATTTGCAGTCAGTACCAAAAAGAAAATGCTCAGAGGTGGAAAATATAAATGAATGGAGCCTATGAATGGGGTCACATCTTAAAGAACAGAAATAATTCTTCTGCCTACAGAGAAAGAATTTTTCTCTGCAATGTGTCTGATTGGTGACTAGGTTTTATGCATCTAGGATAAAATACATGCAAAATCTGGAGCACATGTTTTGAAACAATGACAAATCCAGGAGTGCTATGAAAGTAGAGCTCACATCAAAAATAATTTAAAATTGGCTACAACTGACTGTATGCCCTCTTTCACTGTGAAATCAGCAATTCTGCTTTAACTTGCATGCTTAAATTCATAGGTTTAGCTGCTTGATAAACACTTTGAGAATATGCTCACATACCATAATACCCTTAAACTTCTCGGGTTTCTTCCTAGTCCTTTAAAGACCTCACGGAAAGAGCTGTTTAGCAAAGCCAAAACTGGGATGTGGTCTTCGCTGTTTACAGATTCCTAGAACTGATATTTGGCAACAGCTATGGAAATATGTGCAGGCTTGAAACACGGCCTCACTTTGAGGCTTACATCATTTTCCTGCTCATGGAAACAGTTAGTGGGTTGTGTTTATTTATTTATTTATTTATTGCTAACTGTATTTTCTCTCTTATCGGTGCTCCTGTCTTCCCAGTTTAAGATGTTTCCTTAAGACAAGGATCAGGCTTTACAGCAGATGCATCCAGCGTGCCTCCTCTTATAGCAGGAAGTTGTCATTCTCACTGCTGATACAAAGTACTGTGGGAGCCTGTGAAAAATTCTTTGTGCTTGCAGTTGTTCTACACACTTCACAGTACACTTTTGGTAGCAAAAGCAGTCTTGGACACTTACACTGTCTGATTTTAACATATTAAGTAAATGCAACATTTATCTGTAAATCATAGAATCATGTAGGCTGGAAAAGACTTTTAAGGTCATTGAGCCCAACCATTAACCCAACTCTACCAAGTCCACCACTAAGTCGTATCCCGAGTCCAACCATTAACCCTACTCTACCAAGTCCACCACTAAGTCGTATCCCGAGTCCAACCATTAACCCTACTCTACCAAGTCCACCACTAAGTCGTATCCC
>VWZY01013143.1:38825-59353 GCA_013399075.1 Chloroceryle aenea
CCCTCAGCTGCTCCTCACCCCCCTTGTGCTCCAGACCCTTTGTGACTGAGGGAATTAAGAGCTCACAGTACCTGGGATGTCATCAGGTGTTGGTGTGGGCTCCCAAGGACACAAGCTGCTCACCTCCACAGGCTACTGCAATGCTGAAGGCATCACTGGGGATATAAATCTGTAGCTAAGAGCAGCTGCAGAACACTGCAACACTGAGTAAATCCGGAATAAACCCCAAGCACATCACCAATTCCTAAGGGGGAAAGGAAACTCCTCATTCCTAATGAAGTCCAGTGTAACGGAGCCTACTCGAGTGATGCCTTTCAGGAAGATCTTGGAGCTGCTGTGGACACTTCTCTGAACACAACATCCACTAAGGGCACAAACAGCCAGCGCTGGCCGGAGCTATCCCAAAGGAAAAGTTCCAGCAGCCAAGCCACCGTGCAGCAGGTTAAAAGCAAACGTCAGGAAATATTCCTTTAGCCAAAATACTGCAGCAACTTGGACACCTCCTTGCCATTTTTTTTGTGTTCTGGAGGTTGAAATCAGAAGAGAGACAGACCCGGCCAGGCACGATACGCCTACGAGCGGCTGTTGGAACCGGTGGTGGGAATACAGCCTCCAGCAGCCCACTGGATGCTGGAACATGCTGGGGAAAGATCACTCTATTCATCTGCACTGCAGGACTCATTACGATGCTGGCAAAGCCTTCCACGATTTCCACCCCTCCGCAAGTCGTTATTCCCGCGTCTCTCCATCCTCCAGCTGTTCTTTCCGGGCACCTCCAGCTATTCCGAGGATTATTTTCATAGGCAATTGAAAAGTAAAATGAAATGGCACTTTAAGCTTCCCAGGTCCTGACTTGGTTTCATTTAATGCAGCAGAAAACAAAATATCGCCAAAAAATAAATTCAAATCAACTTCCTGGCTGCTGTGGACAAGCCGCCGACGGATGGCGAGGGCTGGAGGGCACCACCGTGCNCTCTCTTCTGCTGTGCTGCTCCAGTGATGGACCCACCACCCCCCAGGACCCTTTCTGCAGGAGGCAGGCAGAGGAGAAGCACCCGCAGCAGTCAGTCTGCTCTGCTCAGAGCCTCTGGAGAGCTGGCCCTGCTTCAGGCACTGCCTTACACAGGCAAGGCTTGATCTCCATGACAACCCCCAGGACCCTTTCTGCAGGAGGCAGGCAGAGGAGAAGCACCCGCAGCAGTCAGTCTGCTCTGCTCAGAGCCTCTGGAGAGCTGGCCCTGCTTCAGGCACTGCCTTACACAGGCAAGGCTTGATCTCCATGAAGATACCTCCAACGACTTCCAGAAGCAGAGGGAAAACAGAGCAGAGAACCATGGAATTGGTTTGGTTGGAGGAGACCTTTAAGGTCATTGAGTCCAACTGTTAACCCAGCACCCCTGGCCCTCAGCACCACAGCTCCACGGGGGGCTTGGAAACCCCTCCAGGGGTCACGGGGACTCCCCCCTGCCCTGGGCAGCCTGGCACAGCCCTGGACAACCCTCCAGGGGAAGAAATTGTTCCTCAGCTCCAACCTCAACCTCCCTGGGGCAGCTTGAGGCTGGTTCCTCTTGTGCTGTCCCTTGTCCCTTGGGAGCAGAGCCCGACCCTCACCTTCCTACAACCTTCTTTTCACCAAGTCCAACCATTAACCCAAAACTTCCAAGCCCAGCACTAAACCATGTCCTCCAGCACCACATCTACATGTATGCACTTAAATGACAAAACAAAAGCATGGTCTCTATTTTGTGAAGAAGCTGACAGACCCTAATAATGATCTAGATCTAAGCAAACAAAGAATGATGAAAACGCTGTTCTTGCAGCAATGGGAAACTTCTTGCAGTGCTGCCTTACAGACCTTGCTCTGTCTTTTACCCACAGAAAATATTCAAAGGAATTTGACCAGATTGTAAGAGTACACTTCAGAATTTATGTATTTCTGGAATTCTGTAGTCAAATTTGCAATTCTATTGAGCTGCTGGGTTGGATGTGGAGATGGCAGAGGAAAACCTGAAGGCCAGGACCCAGAAGACAAGATGGCCAGAGGAAACTCAAATACATAATTATTGTGATCCCCGTGAAAATGACAACAGTAATTTTCCAGCCGAAGCTCAGATCCAGGTATTACAACCTTGGATAATGGATTTATTTCAGTGAAATGAAAACGTTATGTCCAGAAAGAGAAAACACATTTGCGCATCCATCTGTAAATTAAAATAGAATTGCCAAGCCAATCTGGACCTGGGCTTCTACAAACCAGCCCTGAGCTCACCAAATGCCAAGGACAACCCCTGTGTGCATGGAAATCTGCTTGCCAGGTGTGATAACACCCAAGTTTTCTGAGCCTTTTGGACCAAAAGACAACCACTGACACTTGGCCTTCTCCCTTGGCATGGTCAGGCAGACTCACAGAATGAAGAATTGCATGGGGGGAATAAGACAAGTTCCTGAACCTAACTCCTCCTAGAAAATCACAGTGGTGTGCACAGAATTAACCTTTTTTTTCCCACCCACTGGACCATTAATGTTCAACAGCAGTTTGCATGGGTCGTGGTCAACAAGAAGCGCCTTCAACACGCCCAGATGGAAAACTGACTTCCCTAAGATCATTTTCTTCTTCATCAAACCATTTTCTTCGTAGAAAAGCAGGATCAGCTCCAGCTCATCTGTTTCTAATTCATTTTCAGACGATTTTTCATTAAAAACAACAGTGGTTTTGTGACTGAACTTTTGAGCACATGTCGTGGGTCAGACAAGAGATTCTCAGAGGAAAAAAACCACACTGGGATCAGCTCTGGGACTCTTAACGATATAAATTAGCCAAGGCACGTGGGGTTGGTGTTCAGCAAGAGCTGGAAAGGTCACACCAAGCACAAATTGCTTGCAGGTTTTTTGGTTTATTTTTGCATTGGCTACCACAGTGCCTGTCAGTGTGTGGTCTGCAGAAGAATTTACAGTCACAGAAGCCTGGTCACCACTCTAGAATTTGATAACAATCATCGAATCACAGAACCATACAATTGTTTTGCTTGGAGAAGCCCTTTGAGATCGAGTCCAACCATGAACCCAGCACTGCCAGGGCACCACTGACCCCTGGCCCTCAGCACCACAGCTCCACGGGGGGCTTGGAAACCCCTCCAGGGGTCACAGGGACTCCCCCCCTGCCCTGGGCAGCCTGGGACAACCCTGGAGGGGAAGAAATTGTTCCTCAGCTCCAACCTCAACCTCCTTTGATTTTGTGGCTCAAGTGGCAGGGGCTGGCCACAGCCATTTCCTGGGTTTTTCCTGACTGATGCCTCTTGTCCTGGTTTGGCTCCATGACAAGCTACTAAACTGTCAGAAGCTACTGAACAAGCATCAAGCATCACATGAGTTTTAGCAGATTAAATATTTGTGCTAAAACACGTGAAACTTTAGCAAGTGCAAAATATCCAAATGAGCAAACAAACAAGAATGAACTTCGGAGGAAAAGCTGCAACTGTGATTTCCCCCCTTATCAGCAAATCATTATTGGCTTTATCTGACTGTCTGCAGCCTGAATGTGGCTCTGGAATAACGATGAGCTGCTTAAAACCGCGGTGAAACGGCTATAATCTGGTTTTTCCATAGCAGCTGCTCTGCTCATGAACTTTTGCAGCCTTTTGTGGCTATTCCTTAGAGCTTCTGAAATGAAAATTGCCACGTCTGAAAATACAGATTGTGAAGAACGCCACGGCAATGCCTTTTACCTTACAAGACATCACTGGAGAAGCTGGGACCCACTGGTGACACCCCTGCAGCCCACGTGCTTTGCAGAGAGCTCGCTGGGAAAAACCCTGGGCCAGTAAAGGTGCAGGNTGGCAGGGGGGTTGGACTCTATGGTCTCCAGAGCTCCCTTCCAACCCCACCATTCTACGATTCTATTTTTCTCTGATTCTTTGAAGGGATTTTTCCCTTGAAAACACCACTTTGCAGGCAGCTCTGAGTTGTGTTTAGTTTTGCTGGCCACACTCTTGGTCTCCAAGTGTCCTATGGACCCCTCAAGGAACCTGCAATGCCACAACACCACCGTGATGGAGAACAAGATCTCTATGGCCCGCAGCACCGTGGCTGCCAGCGATGGCAGCTGCCTCTGCTTCGCGCTGCTCCCCGNCTTGGAGCTGCTCCCCGCCAGCAGCCGATGGTCACAACTCAGAGCATTTGTTTTGCAAAGTGGCTGAACAAGTTGTGGGGGAAAAAAATAGTAATTAAATAAATCCAATTGCACTGAAGATCTGTCAAACCCCAGGAATCGTGTTTGAAATTCAGATATGGGGGAAGATTTCCATATCTGTCTCTCCTCCTGACTCCCTGCAGTTACCAAAGGGCTGACCTCTGTGGAGATCAACCCAAAGCAGCATCTCAAAGGAGCCCCACCAGGACTGGCCTTCTACAGCCCCTCCACGTGGTCCCCTCACATCTCGCTCCTCCAGACCAGCCCTGCCCAAGCCGGTGCTGATCAAATCCTCCCCTTCCCTGCTGCTAGGCCTGTATTGTTTCCCTCATTCAAATCCCTTCACAGGCCTCCTGGATATTTAATCAGCGAACACAAGCTCCTCGGTTGGGGAGAAACTCAGAATTCAATGTGACTTTCAAGCAACTGGCAATGAAACTGCCTGGTAAGACATGGGGACAGTTGTTATTCCTTTAGAACCAGACTTGCTGTCTCTCTCCAGTTCCTATGCTCTACCTGCTCATTCTCCCTGTTCTACAAGATGTGTCCTTCCCAGTATTAGGAGGAGCTCTCTCCTCAGACCTCAGAAAATCTCACGCTGCCTTGAAAAGCCCAGAAAGTTCTCTGCTGCTCCTTCTCGGGCCAATTCACCACAGTATTTGGAGCTATATTCTCAGAAATTCTTGCAGGAAAAGTCCTAGCAGGTGCTGTCAAAGTGTGACTTCTTAAAACACACCTTTTTGGGGTTTTAACTTTGGAAGGTAATTTTACATCTCTCTTTCAATTTATTTATTTTTTTAGGTAGTTTAAGATAAAACCTGAAAAACAAACCCACCAAAACCTCACAGAAACATAAAAGAATTAAAGGAAATAGGCAATATTTATTAAAATACCTTTAACTCCTATATGCTTTTCTAAGAGAGAAATAAATGTTCAGGCTAGGTAAAAAAATTTAGCATGAAGAGACCCCCCCCAGTTCACACTTATTATTCATCTCCTTTAAAGTCATCTGGAAAATAACTACAAGATTTACATATTCCACTGTTAATTATTAAACAAAGCAACAATTTGATTGCTTATTTAATTAAAGAATAATAAAAAAATTCCTTAGGATTTAATTGCAAGGAAGAATTGTCAATGTTGTGGCAGGAAACTACCACGTGAAAGGTTAAAGGGACATGGTTGGACTTGAGGATCTTGAAGGTCTTTTCCAACCTGAATGATCCTATGATTATATGCTCCACAACCCTTACAGTAGAGAAGTTCTTCCTCATGTTGAGGTGGAACTTGCTGTGCTCCAGCTTGAATCCATTGCCCCTCATCCTGTCACAAGGCACAAGTGAGAGGACGGTGTCCCTGCCTTCTTGACACCCAGCCCTTATGTATTCAGAGACAACACAGATCCCCAGCTCACTATTTGCTCTCTGCTGCATCAAGCAACCTTCTTAAAAGCCTGAAGGCAAATACTAAAGACCACCTTCCTCTGCCTGGGGCAGCTCCCCTCCCTTCATGATCCAGACAGGGATATTGCACCCTGGCTCTATCCTGAAGCCACAAAATGAGGTTTTTAGGCTCCTTGCTCCCACAAGGAGCACTTCAGCATTTGCAGGATGGACAACACCGACCACGTACAGAGGAGAGGATGCTCTGCCCAAACCACCCCTTTGAAATGCAAGTGCAGATGAGGCTGTCACAGCACACATCATGAAGGAACAACGTGCCAACGGGGACCTGTTCAGCTCAAAACCTCATCCCTGCATCCCGTGCTCAGCTCGGATGCAAATCCACTTAGGAAAAAGGCAGGGTTTGGAACCACCATCATCCGTACTCACATGGAATCCTTTTTATTTTACTCAATTATTCTTCTGGTCACCATCTGGTCCTTCAGTCAAAGGAAGCTCTGTCCATCTATTTGCTTTCCTTCATTTTGGTCAGAGAAGCACGAGCATATTTTGGTTATTTCAGGTTTTCCAGCTCTGTGCTTTTGTATTTTTAGTTCAAACTCTTCAGAAATTTTAGATGCTTCAGTATAAATCCCAGGCCACAAAACAATAAGAGGGAAGCCACCCTTTCTTTAAAGAAAATGTTGCAGAAATCTCCTGATGATTGAGTCTTTCACAAAAGAATAAAGATCTCATTTTTCTAACAAAACCACCCTCTTCCATCAGACCCCCTAGTCTTTGGAAACACTTTTCTTTCCCCAGCAGCACCACGATAGCCGCTGGCTGCTGCACGCTGCTTCTCGATGCTGCTGGAGCACAAATGGCCCATGGCCTGGGCTCCTCTGCCAGTACTCCCAGTATGGGTTCCCTCACGACTTGTTCTCTCTTGCACGCATCCCTGAAGAGGTGCCACCAGCCTGCTGCTTGCTGAGTCCTTGACTTTGTTAACTGAAGGCTTCCAATCAAGAGGGTGGCTCAGAGCAAGGAACGGCAGCCAGCTGAAGCTCTAACCAATAGCACCAGGGTGGTCAGGATGTCTACAGTGGGGAAACAACAAGGGAAGCTGTAGAAACAGCAACAGGATTGGGTTGGAGGGCACTAGAGGCACGAGGGTGCAATGCAAGGGCACCATCCTGGGTCATTTCTACACTTGCTCCATGATTAAATAACTCCTGCAGCTCAGAGCAGAGAAGTGATGCCAGATCCATTACATTTCTATCTCTGGCCATCTGAGCAGACAGATGACTCTGGCTCACTTTATCTCCTCTGGTCCTCTGTACAGCCCTGGGCCAAAAAAGAAACGGCAAAGGAACAGGCTATGGAGTAGGAAAAATGATTCCTGCATAGAATCCCAGGCTGGTTTGGGTGGGAAGGGACCTTCCAAGGCCATCCAGTCCACCCCCCTGCAGGGAGCAGGGCCATCTGCAACCAGAGCAGGGTGCTCAGAGCCCCAGCCACCTCCCCTGCAATGGGGACAGGGATGGGGCAGCCACCACCTCTCGGGGCAGCCTGGGCCAGGCTCTCCCCACCCTCAGCACCAACAATTTCTCCTCCTCTCCAGGCTGAATCTCCCTCTTTTAGTTCCAAACCATCTCCCCTTGTCCTGTCCCAACAGGCCCTGCTCAAAAGCATCTTGGCCAAGTATGAAAACTATGAAGTTGCCTGGGAGAGATACCAGAATTATTCTGCACTCAGACACTGCTCACTGAATTCACACTGATGGCCCAAGCCTTCAAATTTTTAATGCCACTCACTATCCACTGAGTGATCTGCTGGTGCATGGTGATGGAATCCCCAAATACAAAATACATCTAAAACCCCGTTTGCCAAGAGAACTTTTTTGCAGGTGGTGACAAAGCTTTTTCAGCCTTAACAATCCACCAATATAAAGTCTTCCCCTTGGAACTATCATCACATTTCAGAACTATTATTGTCACAGCAGCTCCATTTCAGCATTGTTATGGCTCAGCTAAAACCAGGAGGGTTACAGAGCTTTGCATGAGACCAGCAGCAGCTCTGTTGTCCTGAATCACAGCATCACTGGGGTTGGAAAGGACCCTTGGGATCCAGTCCAACCATTCACCCCAAACCACATCCCTCAACAGCACATCTCAACCACCCTTAAACACAGCCAGGGACGGGGACCCAACCCCCTCCCTGGGCAGGCTGTTCAGTGCCTGACTGCTCTTGTTGTGAAGTTTTTTTCCCTGCTGTCCAGTTCTAAGTTCTGCCGTTGTCCTTCAAGCACTGGCACCCAAATAAAAGTCCAGGACGAAAGCAGCAAATCATTCACAACGGCGTGTACTCAGTAATGAAATCTTACAGAGCAATTTGCTACTAATTTATGTCATGTAGCAGCCAGAATCAACCACTTACGTTTAATTTCCAGCAAATTAGAATTGTCCAGGGTGGTAATTCCACCTGCAAAGCGATTCCGTTGAACGCGCTCCACGGATGTCACCAGCAACACGTGCTCACTGGAACACAATTCCTCCAGAACCCCCCATGGCATCAACAGTGGGGGGTTTATTTTGGTGCTTTGGCCCACAGATCCTCTTTGGTGAATGGAGATAAGCAAATTTTATTTCTCATTGTGAAGATCCACGACAAGAATTCAAATGCGACGCCCGCCCGAGAATTAAATGGGGTCTAAAAATAGCTGCGGCGGGTTCTCTCTAATGACTTCTACCACGGATGATTAATGACGAGGCAATAATGCCTCGGCTGAACTTAATCACTACCACATCAGTTAATATTGACAAAGAGGAAATGAATGATAGGGAGACATCTACACCCCCGAGCGCGCAGTAACCGCTCGGCACCGGCGGAGGAGACGCGTGGCTCCCAGTGCTGGGTCCAACTGCTCTGCTGGATGGAAGTCCAGCACTCGTGGTCCCAGTGAGTTCTTAGTCATCTGGTGGATAATTAATGCTCCAGGGATCAGTCGTGTCATAGAATCACTGAAATGGTTGGGTGGGAAGGGACCTTTCAAGGGCCATCTGCAGCCAGAGCAGGGTGCTCAGAGCCCCGGCCACCTCCCCTGCAATGGGGACAGGGATGGGGCAGCCACCACCTCTCGGGGCAGCCTGGGCCAGGCTCTCACCACCTTCATATTAGAGAGCTTCCCAATATCCGACCTCAATCTATCCTCCCCTAGTTTCAAACCACTGCTGCTTTGCCCCTGTGCTGTTGGTGTGTCTCTGAGCTGTTCTCCTCTGGCTCTATTTTCTTTCACTTTCTTCTAAACTTGCCAAAAAGTTGGGTTTTTGCAACCTGTGAGACAATTTACCCTCCAGCTCGGAGTCTATTCCCTCTCATTTTCCAGAGTCTCAGGCTGAGCCGTCACCAGGATTTAAAGCCCTGACCCCTGAATTTAAAAGCATTGACCTTGGCTGCTCAAAAAAATTAGGGCCAGTTCTGTCAGCTTCAGCATGGCTCCGATCTCTGATCTTTGCTTTATGTCCCAGCCTCTAAAGGAGATGAAAGCCTCACCTGGCCCAAAGGTACAAAGCATCACGTAGCTTAATGCTGTGATTTTCCCACATGAAATGGCCCAAAATCTGCCAAGGACAGAGTCTCCTCAATGGAGAAACAAATAGATTTGTTTTCTCGTTGGTAATTCTTTGCTACAGATCAACAAAAGAAAACCCCATTTGGTTATACAGTGACCTTGTCCACAGGAGAAATAAAGCAGGGAGGTGAAGTAACTGATATCTCTTTCAAGTCAAATAAAGGTTGCTGCAAACATCATCCAGAGCAGCAGTAAACATTTTTTTTCTGGGTTGTTTTAAGTCCACACACTTGTTTTATGTTCGTATTTCTCTATGTTGTGCTCTTCTTGCAACATCTATTTGCCTCCCCTGTCCAGGTGAAAAATGCTTTTTATTGCAAACCACCGTGCAGAAATCTCCCTCAGGTGCTTTCAGACCTACTCTGCTCCTCGCTCAGCACATCCCTGCTCTGCCTCCTCTGGTTCTTCAGATACATCCCTCTCACATCGCAGACCGGAGCCTTCGCATCCTTCTCCATCACCTCCTGCTGAGTGGCCCTGGCAAAGGAGCGGCAGCATCATGAGGAACCCCCCAGTTCCACAGTCTCTGGGATGTGAGAACAGGTCTAGAGGATGCCAAGGAGATGAACTGAGGGCTGGAACCCCTCTGCTGGGAGCCAGGCTGGGAGAGCTGGGGGGGTTCGGCCTGCAGAAGAGAAGGCTCCAGGGGGACCTTCTGGGGGCCTTGCAGGAGTAAATGGGGGACTTTTTACAAGACTGTGCAGTGATGGGACAAGTTCTTAGAACAAGTGCAGCTAATCATAGTATCATTTGGGCTGGAAGAGACCTTTCAGCTCATGGGGTCCAACCCTTAACCCAGCACTGCCAGGGCACCACTGACCCCTGGCCCTCAGCACCACAGCTCCACAGGGAGCTTGGAAACCCCTCCAGGGGTCACGGGGACTCCCCCCCTGCCCTGGGCAGCCTGGGACAGCCCTGCAGGGGAAGAAATTGTTCCTCAGCTCCAACCTGTGGCTTGTTCCTTTTGTCCTATTTCTAAATGTGTAATTGCACTTTCTTAAGGACACAGAAAACTTCGTGATGTCCCTTTACTGGCTTTTGGATTGGCTGTTAAAGGCTCTTAAGTCAGAGACAGCACCCAATCAACGGGCCAACTCTGAGCTCCCTGCCCAGAAAACAAGGTTGTGTTTTGAGGTTGGCTTTTGCTCTATGTCAGAATGAAAAATGATGGAAAATGGTGGCACTTTAACACTTTAAAGACTGGAACACTCATGGGAATCAAAACAACTTTGACCCCCAAAGCTATGAGGATGGTTCACTAAGTATATTCAGACCACATCCAGGCACTTAATTCCAAATATCTGTCTTTGGAAGATTTCAGACACTCAGGTTTGAAGAGAAATTTTCATTTTTGAAAGGATCTTACCAAAACAACTGCTTTGGCTCTGGTACTGCCTTTAAGTGTACACAGCAAGATCACAAAAAGCCCAGGTTCACCAAGATGCTGGCTCTAGACACTGAATTAGAAGTGGCTGTTCTTGCCTGTCTAATGAGAATCACAGAATCATTAAGGTTGGGAAAGACCTCCAAGATCTTGTCCAACCATCTACCCAACATTATCACCACTAAGCCATGTCCTGCAGGGCCACATCTGGATGTTTGTTGAACCCCTCCAGGGATGGGGATTCCACCCCTCCCTGGGCAGCCTGTTCCAAGGCAAAATGACTCTGTATAGAAACATCTCCTCCTGTCCAACCTAAACCTCCCCTGGTGCAGCTTAAGCCCCTTTCCTCTTGTCCCATCCCTGGTCAGCTGGGAGAAGAGACCAACCCCCTCCTCACTCCAACCTCCCTCCAGGGAGCTGCAGAGAGCAAGGAGGTCTCCTCTCAGCCTCCTCTTCTCCACACCAAACAACCCCAGCTCCCTCAGCTGCTCCTCATAAGATGCTTTCTCCAGACCCCTCCCCAGCTCCACTGCCCTTCTCTGGCCTCGCTCCAGCCCCTCAGTGTCTTTTTCACCCTGTGGTGCCCAAACCTGACCCAGTGCTCAAGCTGCAGCCTCCCCAGTGCCCAGTCCACACTTCTCTAGTCCTGCTGGACACACCATTCCTGATCCATCCAGGATGCCCTTGGCCTTCTCGTCCCCCTGGGCACACACTGGCTCATGTTCAGCTGGTTGTTGACCAGCACCCCCAGGTCCCTCTCTGGTGAGCAGCTCTCCAGCCACTCCTCCCCCAGCCCAGAGCACTGCAGGGGGTTGGTGTGACCTGAGTGTAGGACCCAGCACTTGGCCTTGTTGAACCTCATCCCACTGACCACAGCCCATCAATCCAGCCTGTCCAGATCCTTCAGAACCTTCCTACCCTCAAGCAGGTAATACTGATTAATACTTAGAAATACTCATTAATTACACATTTAGAAGACATGCCCAGTAGTGAGGATTTCTGTGTGAGATCAAACCTTCTCTCTCAGTCAAGGAAAGCATGGTCTAAAAAATACCAGTCTCTGACACTATGCAAATGTCCTAACCATTACCCTGTGGTTTGGCCTGAGTTGTTCTGGAAGAGCATTGGAAAAAAACCCAACAAACCAAACAAAGACAACAAGACTAAGCAAAGCCAACCCAGAAATCACTTTTTAAAGCTTTTGTGACACTTTAATCCACTGCCAGTCTTTGCTTTGACAAGATGCCTCGCTGAAAACATGGTATTAGATCATCTAATGAGCTGGGGGCTAGGACAGCTCCGCTTGTGGTTTTGAAAATACCATAATTCAATTGAAAACCAAACCACAACACACCACGTGCTTGCAGGAAAATGCATCTGCTGCCCTCTCTAATGAAATGTGAGGTTCTCTAAAAATAAAATAAAGCAAATGTAACCATGGTACATAAACTGAATGGTCCTAAAAACTGCAGTATCCATCAACAGGCATTAGTAGCGAGAGGAAAATAAGGCAGTCCTGGCCACTCTACACAACAGGTCTGCCCAGCAAACAACTGGTTGGTGGATTCGGGTCAGTTTTATGGAGCTGAGTTTGTCTTTTGGAAGGAGCGACCACTTAGAGAAAGCAGGAACACAGCAACACCTCCCAAAAGTTCATCTTTCCCTTATTCACCCGAGGGATTCAAAAAGGAGCAAAGTATTTCAGAGAAATACCCTCCCTCTGCTCACAGGCAAACACTGGCAAGGATTGGCAACGGGAATTTCTTGGTTGGTTTGGTGAGGGTGGGATAAGCTCTTTAAGTCTAGCTGGTTGTTCCTTTTGATGAAAAATGTCTTAGCACAAAACTAAGGACACTGGAACAGGTTGCCCAGGGAGGTGGTTGAGGTCCCATCCCTGGAGATGCTTTGAAAGGTCCCTTCCCACTCAAACCAGTTGGGATTCTCTGATTTGAACCCAAATATTCCAGCAGTGCAGGTACAAATCACCCGCCCTCCTACGCCAACACCTCCCCAAAGCAGCCTCACCTGACACCACAGTGACCTGGTTTTGCTTCACCCCCTCTGTGGGGACCCCGAGCGGGCTACGGCTGCTGTGATGCTACCAAAGCAGAACAATATCACCCCAAACCCAACCCCCCAGGGCAGGAGGCAGCACAACCTGAGGAGCAAGCCCCAAACCTCAGCCACGGGGCAGCAATGCCAGGAACCACAAGGAACAAAAGAGTGACCAGCTCCTAAAACAACATAAGCAGACGACATCCCGAGTTTTAAACGTGGCTGAGGCCACAGGACTCTGCACTTTAATAGCTGGCATTAAAGCAGAGGTTTGCTTGAAAACCCAAGTGCCCTGAGCAGACCTGCCAGGAGGATGCAGCAGAGGAAGGATTGTGGGAGTTCATTTGTACCATCCTAAGTGCTTCTTGGGAAGGGAGTAATCGAATCCCCCTTGGAAGGCTGCTAATAAGAAGCTGCCTGGTGAATGAAACGGGCTCTGCTTGTGAAACCTGGGCCTGGAGTTGTGTTCTGATACAATTTCAAATGGATAAATATAAGCACGAATAAAGGAATGGAGAAATAAAAGAACACAGCCTCTGTTTCCGGGGCTGTTTTCTTGGGAAGCTAGGTTTGTCTTCCGTGTCCAGCAGTTTTATGCAGGAGGGAATAAAGTCCAACATTTAATTGTTTTCCTCCTCCCACAGGATTCCATAAAAGTTTATGTTATTTCTTCTAAGTCTGGGTTGTTGTTGTTGGGGTTTTTTTAACTCCCAATGTTTTACACATAATTGCCTTTTTGTTTTTAGTAAATCTATATACTGCTATCCTCTTTCTTCCAGCTGTTTCCTCTACTGTTCTACTTCATCTCCCCTCTCAACCAATTTTATCCAGCTCTGTTTTATCTCCAAAATTGAATTTTCAAGGTTATTGAAGAAATACATTTTTCTCTATTTTCATTTCCCCGCTGAACTCCGCCAGGGCTTACACGTTAGATTTATTTTGGAGCTCTGCATAGTTAGGGGGATTGCTGAGTTTATTCTACCTCACTGCCAGGAAAAATACCCTGGCACGTGCTTCCCGAGTGCCCCGTGTCTTCATCTCTTTCCCCACCATTCTACACCACTAACCTGGCCTCTCTGTGCTGCTAGAGAGGTGCCAGCAAAAGCACGGCTCCAGACACCAACTACCTTCTGTGATCCATAACTGGAGGGGAAAACAAATCCCTCTTCTTCCTCTCTACACCATCACACCTTGCTGATAGGAGTTCTCTCATCTGCCCACGCTGCTGGGTCGTACAATGTGCGTGGTGAGCTTTGGACTGCTCCAGCACGAGGAAGAAGGAGGTTAGCATTGCATACCAGCCTTAGAAAGACTTTGTGCAGAGAGAAGAACAAGAACAACAACAGAAAGTGGCTGATGGTTCCAAAGTATCACTCAGCCCCTCATAGCCAATGCTCCAGAGAGCAGCAAGTGAGCTCTCCTCCCCACCAAACCCTTCTTCCAGCCAGACCAGAGAGTGCCAGCACTCCAGTCCTCCTGGTGACACCAACAGTTTCTCTGCAGTTACTTTCAATAACAATATATTTTATTCAGTTTAAGAGCCATGCCTCACCAATAATACATGGCAGAGAAGAACCAACCTCTGCCATTCCTTGGAGCAGGAGGATTTTCCAAGAGCTGACTCTCCTCCTCAGATGTCAAAAATCATTCACATCCCCAGGAAGAACTGAGCTTAGAAGAGTGTAAAGAGCAGACAGAGACTGGAGGGGCTGGACAACCATCCATTGGCCTAAAATAACACTGAAAACCCTAGAGAAAGCTGCTGGAGAACCAGGGAGGTATAAGAAAGTGATCTAATGACAAACCCAATGCCTACCTTGAAAATGAGGGTGGGAGGAGAAGCTGCAGAGTTACAGCCCAGACCTCTTAATTTCAGTTCCCAGAAACATTCCGCTACAAACAATCCAATAACTGTTGAGTGCTGGAAGATAACACTGAAATGAGTCACTGTCACCAGGGATTTGTCAACAGCAAATCACGTCAAAATAAACTAATTTCCTTCTTTGAGAGTGTAGGGAGACAAGCAGCTGGGGAGAAATCACTGAGATCCTGCATCCTGACCTGAGACAGGTATCTGGATATATTCCAGGGGAGGCTGGATGGGGCTCTGAGCACCCTGCTCTGGGTGCAGATGGCCCTGCTCCCTGCAGGGGGGTGGACTGGATGCCCTTGAAAGGTCCCTTCCCACCCAAACCAGTTTGTGATTCTATGATTTGAAGCTGTTTTCCATGACACTGCCATAAGCCACCCATAGCAGCGTGACCTGGTGTGGTGGGGAAACTTGAACAGCACAGGGTGGTGTAAAACTCCTCAGAGTCAAGGAACCAGAGGTTCCTGGCCAGATCCAAGCCCTGAGGTCCAGCTCTTTGATGGATCACAGCCCAGTGGGAATCAGCAGTGCCATGCTGCTGTGCATCAGCTTGTGATAGAGAAATGG
Source organism: Chloroceryle aenea (assembly GCA_013399075.1). Taxonomy (NCBI): domain Eukaryota; kingdom Metazoa; phylum Chordata; class Aves; order Coraciiformes; family Cerylidae; genus Chloroceryle; species Chloroceryle aenea. The sequence continues at coordinate 53,904 of VWZY01013143.1, forward strand.
GTCTACACCACCAGGCTGCACCTCTGCTCTGCCCAGCAGCTGTGCACAGAACAGGGCATAGATGTGTCCAAGCTTGGAGAGGCATTTCCAGAATCATAGAATACCAGGTGGGAAGGGACCTCAAGGATCATCTACTCCAACCTTTTGAGGAGAACTATATATAAATAGTTTAAATGAGCTGGCCCTGCACCCTGTCAAGCTGACTCTTAAAACTGCCCAGTGCAGGGGACTCCACCACTTCCTTTGGGAGATGATTCCAAGCTCTCTTTGTTCTCATGGTGCAAAATTTTCTTCTGGAGTCCAAACTGAACCTCCCCAGGAGTAACTTGTAGCCATGGCTCTTGTCGTTTCCATGAGACACCTTGCCAAAAGGGACTCTCCATCTTCTTGGTAGCCACCTTTTATGTCCTGGGACATGGTGATAAGGTCTCCCCTGAGCCTTCTCAAGGTTGAACAAACCCAGTTTTCTCAGTTCTTCTTCACATGGCAGGTCTTCCAGTCCTCTGATCATTCTCTGCACCCTCTCCAGCCTGTTGGCATCTTTTCTATATAGTGGGGACCAAAACTGACTGAAGTACTCAAGGTGTGGTCTGACCAGCACTGAGTAGAGTGGGATAATGACTTCTTCTCTCTGCTGGTGATGCCAGCGTTGAGAAGTTGAGGGCTATGAGAAGTATGGATGAAAACAGTGACCATGTCTAGACAGCCTGGAACACAAGACAAATCTGCAGAGAAATGTGTCCACATCATTTAGAGGAACCTGAAGGTTGTCAGGACAACAGTGCAGCCAGGTTAAGGAGAAACCATAAGAGGATAAACTGCTTTCCAACCCCACTGCAGGTTGGATGAAGGGTTAAGGGGCTTAAACTGTCTGAACAGGTCTGAGGGAGAAAGAGCTGTAGGGCAGGGATGGACAGAGGGCACCAGGAGCTGGAGAACATGCCTACTTCAGACTGATGGCCTTTCAGGAGGAAGGTAGGGCTGTTAGAGGGCAGGTTCCACCAATGCCCCACAGCTACAACACTAGAGCCCTACGGATGCACATGGGGAGAAGATAAATTTTAAATGTCAAGTGCTCCAACAGAGTGAGAAGTTTGGTTCTCCCTCCTCTTTATCCTGAAAATCACTCCTGCCACCAATTGGCGGATCGATCCAGTCTGTGACTTGTTATAAACACAGTAAAAAAGGAGAAACTCTGATAATAATATGAACAATAAAATAAATCTGGCTACGCTGCTACACCTTGAGGGAAACAGTTGATTAAAAGAGGGATAAAAATGGCTTTATTGATAAGAAAATGGATTAATGGGCATAATAACTACAAAGGAGCCTGGAAAAGGGAGAAATATGTATCAATTGTGAATGGTTTGAATATGTTTTCAAGAGCCTGGACTACCCAGAAGTAACAATTCTTCTAAAAGAAGGTAGGATATGACACCTCTTTGTTTAGCCTCCAGAATGTGTATGTATCAGCCCAATCTTAAATGAAAGGTGTGAAATTTCCCCTTTATTATGTGGAAAGCTCCTGAATATAAGAAGAGAAGCATGAAAAAAAACTATTATGAGGAATTTTCTGTCACAAACTTCCCTTGAGAAAGCAACTTGTGCAGCTTACTAATGCTACAGCCAACTGATGAAGACCTTCTACAGGAGACTGTGGAACCCAGAGGAGAAAAAGATTGGTGCATCTGGCCTTAAAAGACTCTATTTTATGAGACACTTCTAGTCACAAAGTGAAACAAGTGGAAGTTAGACCAGAAGTTGGCGATTTATAGTCCTAGACTGGTTTGGGTGGGAAGGGACCTTGAAAGCTCATCTGGTGCAGCCCCCCTGCAGAGCAGGGACATCAACAACCACAGCAGGGTGCTCAGAGCCCCGGCCACCTCCCCTGCAATGGGGACAGGGATGGGGCAGCCACCACCTCTCGGGGCAGCCTGGGCCAGGCTCTCACCACCCTCAGAGTGAAGATGTTCTTCCCGATGTCCAACCTAAATCCAGCCTTCTCTTGGTTAAAACCACTGCCCCTTGTCCTATCTCTACATGTCCTGGTAACCAGGCCCTCCCCAGCCTTACTGCAGGTCCCCATGTCTTGCTCTGTGGTGCAGGACTATCTTCTACATGACCAGTTGCCAAAAAGAAACCTCCTTGAATGATGCAGTTGGGTTTTTATCTCCCAATAACGTTTGTGTTCACGCTTCAGGTTCTGGGGTACTCACCACTCTGCTGTCTTTTGGAATTACTAACAAGAAAAAAATACATCTCATGAGGTTCTCTCAGTGGCTATAGTTTTAATATTAAATAAGAAAAAAAATCAAATTCAAATGATCTCCTGCTCATTTACAATTTTCCACGTTGCCCAGGTTTGCATATTCATTACCTCTCCAGGTCACTCAATACACATTTGACCTTGCTAAATGTCAAAGAGTATTTTGCTTTGCTGATCAAGCCATCAATTATTTCCATGTATTTTCTTCTTCCTTGCTCCACTCAGATAAATTAAGCAAGAAAGCCCTAATTCCTTATGCTCAATGCTGAAATTGTTCTCTGACTTCTTTCACCAAGGATTTTATAGGAGAGATTTTGACTCTTTTATAGAAAAGCACTACGAGTTTTCTGGAAGAATTCTAGTCTAGGAACTAAGGAGTTGAGAACTTCACCCTTAAGTGAAACACAAGGACAGTGGTAACCATATCTGGGCTGCCTAAATAAGCATAAATATAGAGGGCAGATGGAATCTTTAGGATCAGGTTGTATCTCTGCCATAGGAAACCAACCTGAATGCCAAGGACACCGACTTCCTCCAACAGAACACCCCAGGATGGAGAAAGTGACTTCAGAAAGCAAACCAAAACAATCAATGCAAATGGGAGCAACAGCTATTTGCAAGTTTTAAAGGTGTGACAGTAATTTATTCATCTCCCTTGGTGGAACACTGGAGCATGTTGTCTCGGTGGGTGTCTCAACCCTGGAGACGTTCAAGGGCACGCTTGATGAGCAACCTGATCTGGTTGAGTGCAGGGGTGTTGGATGAGATGACCTTTGGAGGTCCCTTGCAACCCAGAGTGTTCTGTGATCTCCATGCTCCAGAAAATCATGTTAATTGGCTCCACAATCTTAAAATAGCAAGGTTCAGCCCAAGCCTTCATTTCTCCTGCCCTCCCTCCCACCACAAACGGCCTAAACCAAAACCAAATCCTCTCTATGGAGAAAGAAGTTGTTCAGAAAGTAATAAGCCCAGCAGTCTGGGAATGTATTTGGTTATATAACACGTGTCCTGAATATTAATTGGCTTCTTGCATTCAAATCTTCAATCAAAACATAAGAAAAGAAGAAGGAAAAAAAGAAGTTTCACTGTGATGCAAAGAATATGAATGTAAAATGCAAATACTGATTTCCTTTATCACTGCAACCTGCTTAAAAAATAGATTTCAATGCTTATTGAAAAATAAAGACATTTTCCCCATCCAATTACTCTTCTCCCCTATGAAGATTCCCTGGCTACCTCCCTTTTAATACATTTTCACAGTTAAACTTTTATAAGCTGATTTAAAAACCTAGAAGACTTGTCCTCTCTGGGAGTTTTACCTGCACTCCTGATGCCCTCTCATGAAACAACCCCATCAACTCGCCTGCCTCTGCCAGGCAGGATGAATAAAGAACTTGGGAGTGAAAAAAATCTTCTCTGGAGCTGAAACTGGCTGTGACCATCTCCAGATTAGAACAACCCCATGCACCAGTATAGGATGGGGACTGACCTGCTGGAGAGCAGCGTGGGGGAAAGGGACCTGGGGTCCTGGAGGGCAGCAGGAGGGACATGAGCCAGCAATGGGCCCTTGTGGCCAGGAATGGCATCCTGGGGTGGATGAGAAGGGGGTGGTTGGTAGGGAAAGAGAGATTCTCCTCCCCCTCTGCTCTGCTCAGNTGATGTGCTCTAGGTGACCCTGCTCTGGCAGGGGTTGGACTCAATGATCTTTTGAGGCCCCTTCCAACCCTGAAGATTCTGTGATGCTTGTCCTCATCCCCCTCCCTGCAGCCCCAGTGCACCCAGCTTCACAAAATATCCCCATCCCTGGACTCTGGCTCTGTCAGTCTCCTGGCAAATTACCCCAGGGATTAACCACCCTACCTGCTAAAAAGTTTCTCAGAATTTCTTCCCTAAATCTCCATGAATTTCAAGCTCATTAATTCTGGTTCTCTTTTGGCTGGAGAACACCTCATTCCTTTCTTTTGCAACCACCTTTCATTTCATGATTAATATAATATAGAATATTTACACATAAATATTTCATCAGGCACATATTTAGTCAGTCACAGAACAGACCCAGCACTTTTTTTTCCTGAGCTGCCACATTGCCTAAAGCAGAAAAGGTTAATTTTTCATTCCTCCCCCCACCCTGTCCTCAACTGCAACCAACATCCCCAACCAAAGGGACACGGACCCAGTTCTGAACTCTCCTGCTGATGTAAAACCCCAACCACTAATTTCTGCCCCCTGACAGACTCCAGATCTGCAGCGATGCACCTGAGATCATAACTCAGCCTCCTATTCCTCACTAATTAGCTCTGCTCCATTTCAAATCTGATCCCTGAAGAATATTCCCCTCCAGCCTGATTTCATTACTTCTGGAGGATTTATTACCGAACAGGAACGACACCAAACTCGAGCTCAAACTGAAAGGAATGTTCCAAGCATCGCAAAGTGGCCAACTGCTCTACCAGCCAGGTTGCCATGAACTAGGTTGGAGGTTTTAAGAGGTTTTACCAGTACTCAGAGGCCAACACTTTGGGAAAAAACCAGTATAGATCAGAAATGTCTATTTTTATGTAGTAAAACTGGAGTAAATTAACCACAGGCTCGACGGGAGGCAACGGCCCCCATTTTTTACTGCCAAAAATGAGTTTGTCCTTCCTGCTATCAGCATTTGATAAGACACACGATGGAATCATTAGATTAAGTGTACCTGATGGCATTTGGATGTCCAGTGCCACCTCTTCCAGCAGTAAAAATGGCACATTTCAGTCCTTACTGGATCACAGCCTCTCGGCACTTATTTATTTATTCAGGCTTTTATTTCTCCAAATTTGGACACAAGAAAATGATGGGTGCTGTGAGCAGGTGCAGAGCTCCAGGCATTGTCACTGCACCTCATCCTCAGTTTGCTCTTGTCTTTGGGGCCTTCTGAAACTGAACTGGGACACGTTTTGTTTAGGAGCACAGGTCTGGAACAGCCCTTCCTTTTTTTGATGCCACCTTCTCAACTCAAGAGCAAGGAAGCCACGTCCTAAAGACTGGCCTCGTGGTAGGAAGGGTCATGGCTGGTGGGGCTTCTGATGGGTCTTCAAAGGACAGGCACAAGCTTTGGCAGGAGCTGGGGCTCCACCTGGACCAGTATCTTTCATCTTTGAACACCAGCTTTGGGTGAAATGAGGAGTGTGTCTTGGAACACCAA
>VWZY01013144.1:9009-22074 GCA_013399075.1 Chloroceryle aenea
TAAATGTTTAAATACCCAAATAGGTGACTTTGTACTGTTAAGTAAAATCTCCTTAACATTTGGATAAATAGATTAAACCAAACTCATGCCTGCATTAACTGTTTGTAGTAAATATTAACTGAAAGAAGCCAAGATTTCATAATAAAGCTCTACCATTTGCAACATAACACCACCACACACCAGAATTTTGTGTGAGATAGATCGGTTCTCAAGGAAGAGTCTTTTGTCGCAAGATGAAAGACATTTCAACAAAATAGCATTGCTACATTTAAAAGATTGTTGATACTCAGAAAGTCATAAACTTTATGCAAGAACAGAGAAATAAATATAAACACCAGCAAGGTTTAGTTTTCAAGCATGCTGGGATACCAAAATGGAATATTAAAACATGCTAAGAAAAAGGCTTATTGCCTGATATGGATTATGAGCATAATCACTACCATAGCACCTCACACACCTGGGAACCCAGTGGAGAGGAGATAAAGAGAAACTTTCCTTTCCAGGAAGTAAAATGGTAAGAGAACTACTCACAGGCACTGGCTGACTGCTGTAACCTCCACTGCTCTAATGATGCACAGATGTAAGTACAGCTGGAAGGTCTTGGAGGGTTGGCTCAACGCACCATTCAGTGGCCTGCTTCCAGCTCTGGTGACACGCAACTCAGCCCTAGAACTCTTTCCTGCTGTTTGCCCAGTGTGACTGCCTCTCTTTTAAGAACTGACAACCCCATACAGATTCAGCTGAAGTAGGACACATCATGCTCATGAAGGAAAGAAGAGCATATGCCATTTAAATGACATGGGAAATGAGTGCTCTGCAGTGGCAGCGGATAGATAACTGTATTTATATGTAACATATTACCTGAAGTGCAAATATTGGAAAATATTTAATATATACACTATATCTGCATATAGACCATGTGTTATGAGTGCATATATGTGCACACTTAAGTAAAAAGTATTGTATACTCACAGTTGTACAAAAATCACTTATTTATAATGTACGTTCTTTGTCCTATTTGTATTTTGTAGCATGCAAACACAAATCAAAAAATTCCCATCGCTCTTTTTTCTTCCAATCAAAAAAAAACCATCATAGAAACAGCCTAAATCCTATAGATTTGTCCTAGACTGTATATTTACAAGGCAGAGGGCAGTGCTGCACAACAATAATTGAGAGAGCTCTTAACCTGGTCTGGAGACCATGGAGCCATGGAAGTATTAGGTAGCTCTGATAGCCTGAGCAGATACAATGTACTGTGCCCACATGGCTAGACTGCTACTAGTGTGAAAAAACAGTCATTTGCCTAAAATCATACTGCTGCAGAGTACAGTGTTTTGCTGAATAGGTCTCCTTAAGGCTTAGGGCATACTTGAAAGCAAACTGTATGGCCCTTTAACTGATGGTGTTAGATAGAATATCCAAGCACAGCTCTCACCAGAAATCAGAAGTTAATTTTTCTTCTCTGTTGGAAGTTGCATGTGCTAATTAGTCCTAAGAAAATTAATATGGTCAAGACTGCTTAAAAGAAGCAAAGTGTCTTTGGCTTAGGAAACAGAGATAAAATCTAGAATAATATGCATTCTACAGAGTTTATGTTGTTGAGTCACAAAAATATGCAAAAACTAACCTTGCTAAAGTTAAAAGTATCTGCATGCATATACAAAATAATAATTATACAAACTAGCTCCAAAAGTTATCTCTGACACTTTGTATTGGTAATGTGGCTTTTGTGAACCATCTCCACCCAACTGAAAATCCAATCCTAAAAAGAAATGTTGGTCTCGTTCAAAGAGATCATAAAAATCCATTTGACTCTGGTGACATGAAAATATCCTGGATGCTTCTTCCTTCCTCCCTGACCCTAGAATAGTAAAAGAGTTTACTGTAAATAGTAAATAGAAAAGACAGTTTTCTATTCCAAAATCAATGAAGTTTTACTTGGTTCACTTAATTTTCCTGCTTGTTCAGAAAGCTGGTGTCACAGTTGTAATGAGATGTTGATGGGAGAAGATGCTATTTCTTTTTAACACAGAAGTAGCCAGTGATTCTAGCATGTCAGGAAATAGCATAACCTAAGAGAAGGAAAGCTCCTGACATGCAGAAGATACATACAGAATTACAGAATTTCCAACCTATGAACTAACACCACAACATCAGCTAAATCATGCCATTAAGTGCAGCATCCAATCTTTTCTTAAACACCTCCAGGGATGGTGACTCCACCACCTCCCTGGGCNCAAACAATACTCCCAGGTCCCTTGCACTCACATGAGTGAAGGGGATTTCTCAGACTAATAAGCAGAAATTCTGACTATCTAGCTGAAGAAAGGATGAAAGAATAAAAATGAAGACAAGAAAAATAGATACCTTAGGCAACATATCTATACACATTTATATGCTGTTGTCACTGAGCTTTTTTCAATTTCAATAAATGCAACATACAAACAAAAAATCCATCCAATTTTCTATGTCAAAATTCATGTACAAAAACATTTCCCTGTGACAATAATTTGTAATGGAGGAATTCATTACACTTCCACTGCACATTTTACATTCTCTGCTTTCCAATGCCTGAGTGAGTAGGCCACTTGTTTTTGTCTCTCTATTCTCCTTGCTTTGATGTAATAAATTTCTCTTCCTGAGGCCTCACAAAGCTCATTTTCTTTCCCATAAAAGCTCTCTGTAATGACTAAGAAACACAGCAAAATATATCCAAGTAGAATTTCAGATACACTACTGGACTGTTTATTTTGCATTTGATGTGTACACAGGTAGATAATGGAATATTAAGCTTCATCCAGAAGAGCTCCACTGTCACTGAAGCATGCTGTTTAAGCTCCATGAGCTGATGAATACAGCTACAAAACTATTTGACTGCTGGGGAAAGCAACTAGGGTTCAGGAGTAGGAGGTCTACTGCTATGTACAATATAAATCAGGTCTACCTGCTGCTCTCCATGGTGGAAGTATTTCTTTGGAAAAATACTCTAAATTTGAGGATGCCATTTTAATTTTGTCCATCGTCCTCTGTTTGTTATCAGCTCAAGTTATTAAATTGCAGAATTTGTAAAAACTTGGCTAATACTCCAGCTACCAGGCCAGCTTCTGTGAGACATTTTATGTGGGAAACAGGTGTGGTTTGAGTCATCTTTTTATCCTCACCATGTAAATATTGCATGTCAGTCTAGTTCACCTTTGAACATACAGCTGTTTTATCCTGGGCCATTAGTCAACTCCTGACCTTATTCCCCTCTGCCAGGGATTGATAAAAGCAAACAATTGCCAGAGCCCTGGATAAAGAACAGGTCGGGTGCTGATTCTTCACCACCTGTCCATCCATCCATGCAAAAGAGTGCTTTTATATTTAGGTGTTATGCCACCAACATAAACCAGCTCCTGGAAAATTTGTCTCTCCTCATTTTGGGGATAAATATGTTTAGCTGCACATATTTTGTTACCCTGCATTACAGAAGAAGGGACAGGGATTAAAATATATACAATTCAGAAATTATTTTTATATACATTTTGCATTATTTGTTTTGTTTACAAGTAAGTTAATCTTTAAAGAATGCTTTTATGAGGCTATGTAGAAATAAAGAATGCTATTTTAAAAGTTAATTATGAACCCGTTTTTATCATTATTTCACACTATTGCACTAATACAAACTTGTTATTTGTAGTCCAAATTCAAAACAGGGCGCACCATACCTTCTTCTGCAGTGTTTCTGCTACTGCTTTTTTATTCTGAGTAATAATTTAAACCCATTGGAATATCATGCTTTTGTTTTTACTCTCAACCTAATTCTCACTGCATCCTAACAGACAAAGCCATCACAGTGTGTGTAACATGCAACTTCTGCATTTGTCAAATAAATGTAGAAAATGATGAATTTAAACAGAGAAAGCTCCTGCATTAAACCCAAGAACTTGTAAGTGATGTAAAAAATGCAGCTCCATCTGCCTATTCTGTCACATGTGTGGTTGTGTTGTTCTTTTTAGTTTGGTTTTGGTTTTGGTTTTTTGGCTGGATTTGGTTTGTTTGGTTGTTTTGTTTTGTTTTTCTGGAACTTTTCTGGGCCTTTATAAAGGGGAGTGAGACATATGATTTGCATGTGCAGAAAATCACTTCAGTGATCCCTGGTCATTTTAAGCACATTGTCTCTATTGCAGGGATAAAATTTCTTCAACTAAGCTTCCAAAATGTTAGGAAGTTATATTTGTTTGACACATCTTGAAGATAAGAACAACATCTGAATTATCCCCTTAACACTTACTGAAATCCCATAGACTATCATGAGATGTAAATGGTACTAGAGTAGGAAATTTGGGATGAAATTAGTTTTCTTCCTGTTGATAATGAATACTGCTATTTTCATGCCCTCAGTTTAGAAAAAAAAAAAAAAAAAAAAAAAAAAAAAAGAAAAAGAGGAGAAGAAGAAGAAAAATGTTATCAGTACTGAGGAAATCTTATTAGATTCGACTCTGTTTTTAAACAGCTAGGACCAAAATCTTCATTCAGACACACTGGTGCCATCCCATTAAATTCCAGCAGTGGCACCACTGGTAGAGAAAGAATGGCACTCAGATTTTTCACCATTAAGTAATCTGTTTTCATTACCTTCTCAGCAGTTTGTTTCATTTGCCTGCAGTAGGGAAACTAAAATTAGAAACCATTTCATGTTCATAGTTAGTTTGCTTCCACTGTGAAAAAAACAAGTATATAAATTTATCTATTGGGTTATGCCTTGTGCAGTTCTACTAAAAAAAGTTGTCTTGACATTATAGTGATAAACTGTAAATGGCATAGTCATTATTTTGTCCAAATTGATTCAAATTAATGGCCCTAGGAATATTATTTGAGGTATCTAAGTTATAAAGCATTGTCAATAGTCATGAATATTACCAGAGGAATGTCTATTCTCCTCTGTAATATATGCATTGCTGTGTGTTAATAAACTATTTTCTGATCATCTTCAGAACTTGCTGTCTCTTGCAGGAGTTCCACATGCCAGTTTTTTATCAGTTCTGGTAACAAACGAATGTCAGGTAAATGCTGATAGCAAACTATCAAAAGTTTGAATACATTGTTCTTGCCTTGACTTGCATCCTTTCACATTACCTCAAGTAATACTGTTTCTGGCTGAAAAAAAATTGAGCAAGTCAAAGTGTGGGGATCTCATAGGCTTTTCAGCTTGTAGCTCTGAGATTAATATTAGCTTAGAAAGTCTAAAAATTACTTTTTAGTTTAATTTACCTGAAACATTGAAAAAGAAAAAAAATTGCAGAATACTTTCCTGGCTTACATAAATGTTACTTTGGATGATAACAAACGTACTTGCTTCTCAAGAATGGAAGCGCTGTACATTTTCTTGCATTATGCTGGCTCATGTCATTCTTACTAAGAAAGAGGTAAGGCTTACCAACCACAGATGGTAGTATTTTGAAATAATTAAGACACCCAAAGTTCATCCAAGCTGGATGGCAGCAGAATTGGGGAAACATGCCATCATAGTGGTATCCAGAGACACTCTTAAGAAGATTAGAGATCAGAGGAGGAGATGAAAGAATTTGAGCTTCATAGGAACTTCTCATGACTAAATAATGATGCCAAGAATACTTGGAAAAGTGGATGGATCATGAAAGCATTAAGTCAACCAACTTCTAGATTTCAAAAGAGTATAAGCTTTTCTATGCAGCAATATAAAAGAAGTATTGTGGCAGTGATGCAGGTGAACACCTATTTATTGGAGTTCTCATAGGCCTGCTGTCCTTCATTTTGTCTTGAAGAAAGGGTTTTCTAGCTCATGCAGTTGCTTTCGTAGTAAGGCTGGCCAATGAGCAGAAACAATAGCTTTGTGTGCACTTGCACATACCTATTTTTTTTCTTTCAGCAACTCATTTTCTGTTCTAACTTTTAAAATTCCTATAATACTTTTCAACCTTTCTTTTTGACAAAGTATTACAGTCCAATCATTAAAGATACATTTGCTTAGTCTTAAAGGTTATTCAGTAGTCACACACCAAACTACCTTTACAGCAGGGCTTGAAAACAGATATGAAATGTATTTCCTCAGGTGACATTTGGATAGAAATTCTATACAAATCTTAAATTTTCTTTTAATATCAGGCACAACCTTCTAATTTCTTGAAGGCAGTTAGATATTTTATACTTGTGAGGAATTCCCCTTACTGCAGGTAAGTAACATAAACCCTACTTACAAACAACAAAATTACATTATGATGTATGGAGTATGTAATCATGTGCCAAAATTATGGAAAGCTGTAATTCTTTCTATTCTAGTTGGGCATAATTAATTTCAGATTTGATTGCCCTGCTGTGTATCAGGATCACTGATAAGGAGGTGCAGAATAACTATGTTAACAGAGCGGACAGTGGCAGGCACAGTGCTGCATTGTAGAAATAACAGACAAATCTTCTGTATGTGGCTCGTTAACAAGAGATGCAGATCAGACCTACACTGATCATTCCAAAAAAATCTGCTTCAAACTGGAATGTAGTAGCTGTATCCATCTTAGCTGAAACATAAGACCGTAGAGTACCAGTCTCTTTCAGATAACACAACATGTGCTCAAACAAAATTACCTGCCACAGTGTTAATGAAGGACCTCAGTTTTCCTATTAATGATGGGACTAGTTGTTTTCTAAAAGGTAATAGAAAAAAAGCCAACATTAGAAGATAAAATCTTTAAAATCCAACCTGCAATTGTTTCTTCATACTGTCTTCAGGGAATACCATCTTAGATTTCATGAAGAAGAAAGAGATAGAAGATGGCTTTAAAGAAGATAGTTGAATATTTAAATGCAGATAGAATATCGCCAAGCTGTGAAAATGGTTCTCTTTCAGAAACAGTACGCTGCAAAAATGAAAAGGTACTGAATACTTATAGACTGCTACTAAGCAGTTACAAACTATGGCCAAGTACATGCTCTGTTTTTACATGGAATAAATGGTTCTTCATCCCTAAGGAAAACTCAGTGGAAAAACGTAGGCAGGAATTTGAGCCCTTACAAGGAGTGGAATTTTAGGAATAAAAACTATATATGAAATGAAAAAAAGGGAACCAGGGACTAACAACATGCATTTGTATATTTAAAAAAACACAACACAAAACAACATTAAAAAATACCCAAACTACTGAGGAAATAATAACATATATCAGAAAAGAATTATTAGAATAGATCTAACAAGCCATAAGTATTAAAAATTATGGTACTATTCTTTTAGGGATTTGAAGAATGCACATTGACATACTATGAATAAAATTGGTGCATTTCAATGCTTCTATGTCCCAAAACTGAAGATTTAAGTAAGTACTTAATTTCTGTCCCCAGAATAATTCAAGACAGACAGCAAGTTGTGTGGCCTAAGGTCTCTATAGCTGTGAGAGCTCAACAATAAGAAAAACAGCTGCAATGAGAAATTAGTCCCATGTAACCCAAAAATAGCATAGTATGTTTGTATGACAATACCTTTATTGGTTGGGCTGCTAAGTCACAGAAAATATGCAGCATTCTTCTTTTGACTGTTTCTTTTTGGATATTATGATCGAATATTTTGAGTATTGAAGATGAAAAAAACCAAAAAGATGAATTCTTACCAACTTTATTGGTTTTAAGCTTGATAGGTAGTGGTGACTACTGCCTGTTACCATTTAAAACAGAAGAGAAGAATACCTCCAAAAGAAAAAGGAGTAAATGTTCCCTCAGGATTACAGCCTTTAGAATGAAATATGATGATTTTAACTTAAGGACTTCAAGTTCTGTGCATTTTCAGCAGCAAGTGTACTGATACGAGGGAAAAGGAAGTAGTATTGCATGAATTGGCTTTTTGTTTTCTAGTCAATCCATATTTCATAGAATCATAGAATGGCTAGGGCTGGAAGGGACTTCTGAAGGTCATCTAGTCCAGTCCCCCTGCAGTGAGCAGGGACACCCTCAACTAGAACAGGCTACTCAGAGCTTTGTCCAGCCTCAGCTTAAATATGTCCAGGGATGGGGTCTCAACCACCTCCCTGGGTAGCCTATTCCACTGCTCTACCACCCTCAATGTAAAGAACTTCTTCCTGATGTCCAATCTAAATCTGCTCTTCTCTAATTTAAACCCATTACCCCTCATCCTTTCACTACAGGACCTCATAAACAGCCCCTCTCCAGCCTTCCTGTAGGCCCACTTCAGGCACTGGAAGGTTGTGATTAGGTCATCCCAGAGCCTTCTCTTCCTCATAGGAAAGGTGTTCCAGCCCTCTGGTTATCTTTGTGGCCCTCCTCTGGACCCACTCTATCAGGTCCATGTCTTTCCTGTGTTGAGGGCTCCAGAGCTGGACACAGTACTCCAGGTGAGGTCTCACCAGAGCAGAGGGGCAGAAACACTTCCCTCAATCTGCTGGCCACAATATTTAAAGCTTTAAATAGCTCAGGTGATTGTTAAATGTATTTTGAAATATATCAAAGTCAGGGTATTCATCTGAAGGGCCTTTATCAAGAAAAATATGAGGGTTTACCCTCTTTGGATGTGACCAAAAGGTGCAACCATTTCCCACCTTACTAAGAATCAGGTTTATTTCCCAGATATTGGTCTCTCTCAATGACCAGAGAAAAGATCTGCATTTGAAGACCTTGGTAACATCAGTAAAATCCATAAGGACCAACAACGAGCAAGTTATAAGAACACTTACCATTTTTGTATGTGACCTAACTTTAAAACTGAAGAACGAGTGTTGCAACAGAACATTCTTTTGCTAAAAATATTTGGATTCAGATGTCAACCACAGTCCCCAAGGATGCTTACAGTCTTTGCCCACCACTGTAAACATCATCTCTGTCGTAACACTCATTTTCTTCTTCAGACTCCATGAGAACCTCTCAGATGAGCCAGTGGAAGCTGCAACTAAATCCAGTTTTGGGTCTATCATGGAACAGAACAACTACTACCAAATAAACCACATGCACCTGACCTGTAATACTTTTCCATGTAAAATATAAATCCTTCGTAAATATTTGTTGTTTTGCAGTCCATTACCACAAATTCTCCAATAAATGTTTTTGCTGCTGTTTCTTTTAATCTAGCCTTATTATTTATAACAGCAGCTGTGGTTATCTAGTCCACTTTAAGTGGACTGAAGTGTACCAAGATAGGAACAGCTGTAATCTGTCACACTCCAGAAATATATCCAAGAAAATACCAGATGTTCACAGAAAGGCACAAAGAAGAACCTACAGTAAGTGACAGACTTGCAAAGGTATTTTCTTTTTGTCTTCCCATAGCAAGTCTCAGCCCCGTACTGATGTATGAGAACTTGCCCTTGCTGATTTTTGTTCTTTCATGAAAATCTAGTTCTCAAATCTTTTACGCTGGTCTTCTTACTGTGTGCTTCCTTCCCTTAAAAGCATGATTCACGGGAAGTCTTTAATATGGTCCTAGCATTTATTTTTTTTTTTTTTAATATTGTTAATTTACAAATTTATGAGTTAAAACCCCACGTTGCCTCCTTTATGGACAATGACTTCTCTGCTACCGAAAGTTCTTAAAATTACAAAGAGAAAAATTCAAGTGCAATAAAAACTCCTACATACATATATAGATATATACACACACATGTAAAGATGCTTTCAAGTTCTTGTAGTTTGGTACACTGCATGAACATGCAGGTGTTTCTCTAAAGTCAAATGCCTGAATATAAAGCCCATCAAGACAACTGCATTTGAGTCGAGGAAACACAAATTGGGTTTTGTTTACTATTTGAATGTATGAGAAACTGCAGAGGAGGATACTCTTTTTTTCAAAATTAAGAGTAAAGAATAGACACTTCAAGTTTCAGACATTTATTAAGCCTCATTAAAACACTTTCAAACACGTGACCAAGTGCAGCGCGAGGCTAGTTTATTTCCTGGATGATTAAGCATGACAATTGTGCGGACGGCTTCCGGAAGACCTTTCTGTGTGCACCTTACGGAGATGAGTGTGTTGTTCAGAAGTCAGGGCGGTCCTTCTTCAGTCTACTGTAGTCTACATTAACCGAGTAGAACTAGAAAAGAGAGGGGAAAAAAAAATGAGTAAGAAGCTGCTCTATCCATTTGCCATGGTACTTACTAAAAAAACATGCAACACTCAAGTCAAGACACTGAAATCATAGTTTGAGTCTGTACACTAGACAATACTAAACAAAAACTTTGCAGAGCAGTAACTTTTTATCTTAATTCTGCATATGCTATTAGAAGCTCTGCGTTTAACCTGAGGCAGTACTTACACCTACAACAGGAGAAAACGCACAGTATCTTTTTGCTAATCCACAGAATTAAAAGGCCATTCCCAGGCAGTTCTTACAGTGCTGCCAAATTTATCCCTTTTGCCCAAGATTGATGTGCTCCTTGTACAGCGAAGGCGGCCCTTAGCTAGCCTGCCAAGTGGCACAAAGCCTGCCGTTTGTGAACAGTTAGTGTCACAACAGAAACATTTAGAGCAGTGCTGCAAAAGCCAAGTTTGGTTTAAGCAGCTTCATTTAGAACTGCAAGGTAGGACAAAGTGGAAGAAAAGCAAGAACAGATCCTTTCACACTCTCGGTTTACATTAATAAAGTTATATCCTATTACAAGCAATTCAAAACAGTTCAAACAGTTCACTGATGAGAGTGAATTTACAGATGAAAAGCATATTTTGGCATCCCAACCTAATTTGATATCAAGCATGTGATGCTGTAGGTTTTCTTTAAAAAAAAAAAAAACAACAAAAAAATATCTATTAGCTAGACAATTTAACTTTTAACCAAGGTTATTTTTTTATTTTTCTCAGTGAAAACAAACCAGCCTACAGTACATTCAAATTACAGCTTTCTGTGCAACTCCCACAGTAATGATCAGGTCTTCAACTCTTTCTTTGGAAAGACTGAGGAAGTTGAGATGACAAAGAGTAGTTTACAAAAGACAAACGACAGCATCAAAAGCTAAAATTTGTTATATCAGAGCTTTTTACTACACAGTGATACTCAATTTAGAGGATCTGCCTTTCCATTTCCCACACTGCACATTTGGAAGAAGATTTCCCAATGACACACATACCCAAATATGGCAAAGCCTGAGGTTGTGTTGTCATGCTAAGACAGAAGGGGAATGTTATACAAGCCATGCACTCTTCTAAAGGAACTTGTGCTGGACAGTACATCAAATCAGACTCTTTTAGATGTTTAAAAAACAGCAATGAAAACAAAGTATTATGTTCTTCCTGGACCTTTAAGGGAACTGAAATGTATTTTAGTTTAGAATGTGGGGGGTTATTTTCTCTTGTTTCAGTGACTGGGACAGTAAGATATGGTACTGAACAGACATTAGCTTTGAAGACATAGTAGGTTTGCTTTTTAGTAGCTTGAGGATAATAGTAAAATTAATAGTAAAAGAACCCCAAACAACAGGAATCTAATAACCTACCACTTTAGTATAACACAGTAAAAACATGATTTCTGTAAACTACCAAATGGTTCCTCGTAACGTAATATTCAAATTATTTAACTGAACTAAAGAACATTTGTATTGCATTGTTACTTACAGACAATTGTTTTGTTTCCAAACAATCAACTGTAGAACTGAATTAGTGTTTACAGTAAATGCTGACATTTTTCTGCTTTATTTCTCATCAGTAAAGGCCAACAGTTTAGAGCTTAGGAAGCTTTCGTTCAGAACTTAATAGGTTTTGTCCATCTCCCTGTAGATTATTCCTGAGTGTTATGAGCTAGTACACTGTTCCTCTCACATATAATTCCTTTTTTTCTTACATGTCAATGCATATGATTGCTTCTGTAGAGGTTTACTCCCTTATCAACCAACTCTAGAAAAGTTTTAAATCTCAAACTCACCTCTCTTTGTTCTGAGTTCTAGAGGCAAACAACCAGTGCACAGCAGAGGAAATACATCATTCAGCTACTTTATACTATACTCAAACATCCTAAAGCAGTAGGCTACACCTTCAGTATTCTGTTTCCTAAAAATCTGCATTTATTATTTTACCTTGTACTGGTCACTAGGAGACAGTTTGTTCCAAGGTTCTGGATTATTTTTCTTGTCCCAGCTATTGAGAGAAATGCAAGATGTAAGAACATATTCAGAGAATCACACTACATTCGAAATAAATACAATTCATATGTGTATTGTGGTTATTAGGTCATGGAGAGCCACATGACCAAATATGTTTCCACAGAAGAAGACACTATCCTTTGTCATCTGTCTATAAATAACATAAGGTAAACAAACGGATCCCCAAATCAAGGAAATCTCTACACACTCAGTCCAGTGATATTACGGCAAGACATTAAGGCCTCCAGAAACATAAAAACCAAACCAGTTAAGTTTTCTTTCAAGTATGCAGCAAGAGGACTGGTACTGGGAATTGATCTTATACGCACCTGACATCAGGGTTGAACATTGCCAAACGCATGAGATATAGGCCTGCGCCAACACCTCCAGATCCAATAATCACGAACAGAGGGATCAACTTGAATAAAAACAAAACAAACAAATATCATACCACAATATAACAAAGTAGTATTATTACACAGCAGTTCTGATTATAGTAATGACAAACCCAAGAACAAACTCACATACATTAAGCCATAATACAAGGCCCTCTAAAACCCTGCCATATAAGCTCCCTGTGTGCAAACATCCCTGGGGTCAGGGAGGAACTAGCAGCTATGAAGAAGCAGGAAAAAAACAACCAACCAACAAAAAAACTGTTACATGAAGAACAACCAAATGTCCCGTAACAGCACGTCTGAGAAACACACATCAGTCCCCGCACTGTCCAAAACAGCCCCACCATCTGTACAGCAGATCATAAAGCAAGATGTGTTAGTGCCTATATAAGTGTATAAGGAAAGAGGTGAGCAAGAATGGAGAAGCCACCCTGAGCTTTGCTGCTGCAGCATGAGAAAGGCCTACACAAGGGACCTGACCATGTATCTCCCATCAGCCCTGAGTTGCCCACACGCCGTCAGCATCGGCCCACCCGTGGGGCCAGGCATCTAGAGGAGAATGAGACTTAAATGCGAGGGG
>VWZY01013144.1:22224-40831 GCA_013399075.1 Chloroceryle aenea
GGCGTGTCCGGCGGAGACGGGGACACCAACTGCTGGCAGCGGTGAGGGAGCAGAAAGGAGGCGGCGTCCCGCAGTTGCCGAAGCGCCGCAGCCCCCTGCACTCGCGGGACACTGCCAGCGGATACTCACGCTGGGGTGCTTCTTGGCGTGGGTGATAATAACGCGNGTCTCCGGCGCTTACCCCTCAACACCGCTTTCCGGCCAGTGCCACGCAGACCGGGGCCAGAATCCGCCGCAGCCTTCCCGACTGGAGCTTGCGAACCTCGCTGTGGATATTGTTCTTCACCATTACCCGGGTTAAAAGTGGAGGGGGTGGCTGGAAGGTGAGACGAGGGAGTTAGGGTTTCGTTGTCCTGAAAAAGATAAAAGACTGAGATTCATAATAAAACTGGCAAGTTGATTGCTACAGTCAGGGTGGTAAGACACTGGGTGCGTACGCAGTCTTGAGAGAGACCTTTAATTTTGATACTTAATGTACACAGAATACACAATGAAAGATCTTTGGCAGAGAGCTTGGTAATGCAGTGTTAGATTTTTGGCCAAGGTTGGTTTGGATTTCATTAATTTTGTTGCTAGGTAGTTCTAAATGAACAACAGGGTTACTTACTTGTCACGGTTTAGGGTCAGGGCGGCCCCTTAGACCTATAACAGAGACTCTCTGATAGCCCCCCTCCCTCCCCAAAGGGAAAGAGAAAAGGAGTAAGGGAGAGAGACTTTGTGATTAGAAAAGGAAACTAGAACAGCTTTAATGATGATTAATAATAATAAAACAGAATATGTACAAATATATACAAAACCAATATCGAACCCAACCCCCCAATGTTAATTACATCACTGTCACCACTGATGTTGTAGAGCAGGCACCAGGGGTCCCAGACCAGGCCCTGTAGCAGATGGGAGCTGTGCTCAGGAGCTGGATTCTGCTACCGGACTCAGGAACACAGGATCAAAGGCAGAATGGACAGAGTCCTCCTTGGATGTTCCGGGGAAGCAGTCCAAGAGGGGAGAAGAGCCCCAATAAAATCCCAATAGATCCTTCGGATCCCTCTGCTTGCTACTGAATATGACGTATATGGGCTGGAATACCTCGTTGGTCAGTTGGGGGTCATCTGCCCTGTCTGCTTCTCCCTAGGTGCGGTCTTTCTGCACTCCCCTGTATGGTACACACCATCCAGCAGTGGCATTGGTGTGCGTACCAATCCTTGATAGTAACTCTAAACATGGGCTGTTATCACTGCCAGCAGCAGACACTGTCTGTGAAAACATGCTTCTACCTTCAGAAAGTGCTGTTAATTAGAAGTTCTGAACTGAAAAGTAAAAACACTGAACAGAATTAGTCCTGTTTTCACTCAAACCAGGACATTATTGTATAAGTGTGTCCAAGTTCTGCCCAAGTTTGTTCTCCATTGATGGATTTTTTTATACAGAATTGGGAAGCTAATGCCTGTCTTTGGGTAGGATTGCCAGACACTTTGATGTATGATCTCTTTCACAGAAGGTAACCCAAAACATGAGGTGGTGAGGACAGTATTTTTCCATTATTTCCAAATGAAAAGAGCATTTTGCCTATGCAGATGGAAGTATTGAAAATAATAGTATCGCTGCTATTTATTTTATAAGATGGAAATACCTGAAACCTCCAAGAGCAACTTGAAAGTTTACACTGCTCACCCTCTAATACTATAGTTGAACATTTCACTATATATCTGGATCACAGGAAATAGCAGTTGTCAAAGCAGGTGCAGGATAACCAGGGAGAGGCCAAAAGGTAGATGGATAGCCAGTAACCATGTGGGGCTGCTCAGCAAAACTTGCCTCATATTAAACCAGTCTGCTTCCTTTTGCACAGCCAGTGTAAAAGGCTAAGTGGCAGAAATTCAGAGACTTTGGGTAGCCTCTTTCTATGCTACTAAGGGAAGACCATCAGGGATACAATATTTCCACTTGCCGTGTCTTGGGAATCTATTTTTTAGGAGATACATTGTGGGTTTTATATGCTTCTCAGTATATTTTTTTTATCCCAATGATTTATACTTTTTGTGCTTTAAACAGAGGTATAACACCTGATCAGTTTGCAAAATTTGTCATACATTTTATGGCCTGGGCCTTTATTGGATCAGCAGGTTTTTTCTTCATATACATGTCTCATAAGTGCATTGTGTTAAAGTGTGAAAACTAGCAGAAAACAGATTTTTCATTATAATTATAGAAATTGTTAGTTAATATTCTTAAACTGCACCCAGTGCAAGCATTGCTAAGAATGCAATCTCTTGATTGCTTGGCTTGGTGAAATTCTGAGTATAAACTCAAGCCAGCTCATGGCATCTCGACAGTGGATCTGTGGTTCTTAGAAATACGTACTTAGCTGTCATTTTTGTGTGCTTGAACTGTACTACAGGCACATAAATTGTATCTGTTAACTTCTAGTAACACTGGAAATATAATGGCCATACTTGGAAGACTAACAATTCCCTATTACTCAGTCCACCTGTTCCCTTAAAATGAGTGAACACTAGGTAAAAGTAGAGAATTTTACCACTCTTATCTGTTGCTTAGCTACTCAAACTGAAAGTAAACACATTTATTTCCTCTTAAAGTTTGGTGTCTTCGTATTCACACCTGACAAATTTATGATGTTTTAGTTAGACTAGTCTCTTCTTTTATTCTGAGTAATGTTATTTTTGTGTAGGTTTCTGCTTTTTAAATAAGTGAATCCATAAATCCTTCAGGTATTTTGTCAAGGTTTTGTGATGAACTGGACCATTAAAAACTAAGGGGATAAATTTGTAGTAATGCTCAGCACTGCTGAAAATCAAGTCCTCAGGTTATTCTGTTGCTTTATCATTTTTTTGGTGTGTCTTTTATTTTTTCCCTCCCATATGGCCTCACCTCATGCCTTCTGTCTCTTACTTGTCCTTCGATTGCTTATCATATCTTTTTCCTATCCTTAGGCTTATTTGAGCTTTTAGTTTCAGAAACTTTTTTTTCTATTACAGATGCTTTGTTTGACTTTTTGGTGGCCTTCCTGTTTCTAAAACCTTTCTTTCCTAAACATTACCTGTTGATAATGAATTTTATCCACAGATTTCTAGTCTGTTTAACATCGGTTATGGTGTGCTTCATTTTTTTTTTTTATTAAAAGCAAACAATTGTAGACACAGATATAATCATGTCTGGTCTTCTGAAGAACAGGAATATGAAGTTATCACAAAATCAGAGGTTATTTGAAAAATTGCACTCAAGGTTTGACAGAATCAGTCAATTAAAAAAAATCAGGAGAGACATAATATAGTCACGTTGAAGTTACATTTTTAATTGGAAGAAAATAGGAAGAAAAGACAACTAGATTTAGTGATGTTCCAGTTGGTCACAGATCAAGAAACTGAATTAATTGTGAGTTGTCCTATATCATCAGGACATTCCTCTATTAATCAGAACAGCATATAAACTGAGGAATATACCAGTTTTGGTAAAAAGGTCTAAGAATTTCAGTATGTTCCAGTTAGTTAAGGCTGATGTTATGTTTGGAAAGAAAAACATTTGAAAGAAAAAATAATGGATGTAGCCCAGATTTGTTTTGTTTTAAACTGCAACAGAAACATGTAGGATTTAAAGGAAACTATGGTGAAAGGAAAACAGCTACTGTAAACCTTGAATCCTAACAACACAAGGGCTGTAACAAAGAAGAAATTAATAAGAAATGGTACTAATATATATGGTGCAAAAATATTCTACTTCTCTCATTTTTTGTCTGTTAGAAGTATGGGTTGAATAACTATTCTTGTCTCCATATATCCCTTAAAAGTACACAATAATCTTGGCATTATAAGTAATTATTTTATTTTAAAGTACTCAATTTCAGTTGTAATGAGTTTATATAACATACATATTTATATAACATACAAATGTTATGCAGCATAACCTGCTAGGAACCATATAAGCAAAATTTCTGTTAAATAGATGTGATCGAGAACTGGAAAAGAAAAACTTGGTGACATGGTTGTATGTTCTAGTCCTAAGGGAAGAATAGTTTTCTAGAGTTTATAATCTGCTCAGTGAGTCAAAGAATAATGTGGCATAATAATATTAAGACAGAAAATCTTTTTTTTTACTTAATTTTTAGTTATGTATATAATTTATGATTATTTATTTATATTACAAATACAAATTGTGTGATTTTACAGTTCTTTTTGTAAACTTAATGACCTACAAGTACAGATCTGTAATACTACACTTTTATTAAGTGTACAGTCATATAGACTGCAGTGGCATTAAATTAATTATACTTTAAAGTAAGGAAATATTTTATAATAAAGGCTTTTATTTTTAAATCTAAATGTAATCATAGAATTTTTAGGTTGGAAAAGATCTTTAAGATCATTCAGTGAATAAATACTGAATAAATATTAATAAATAAACAAATAAATATACTCTTTACACAAAGAGAGTGAATATGTGTCATTTGGCAGAAGTGCAATTAGCAGTAATAAAATGAAGCAAGTATTTCCTTAATAAAGATTAAGGAAATCCTTTTCTGAATTTAAGCATCCTCTGGCAAAATGTGGATGCATGTACAAGTATTTTAAATTTTGTCCTTGAATGTAGTTTTTATAAAATCCCAGTTCTTCAACTAGATAAAAATTCCAGAGGGAAGTTCTTTGTCCATACAGAGAGTATAAAATGAATAATTGGGCAGGACATTTCTTAGCATAAAAATGACCTTATGCATTCCTTGCATAGAAAACCTATTAAGGTGTGTATTTCACAGGGAACCAGGTGGTGATATGGGTTGTTTATAATGAAATACTGAGTTTTTTTACCTGACACTTAAAAGGTTCAAATCTGTCTCAATTTAGTCTCTTTAGAGATTTTGGAGCAGCATGAGCTGCTCCATGAATGTGAAGCACCTCAGGTAACAGATCCCACAGTAGTAAACATGTTAAAGCAGCTGTCACCAGCAGGAGTTCTTCCTAGCCTACTGAAAAAAAACCCCAACAAACTAGTTGAAAGACTTCAGTAGTAATGGAAGAAAAACAGAAATAGAGATGCATAAGAGTAATAAGACATTCCAAAATGGTGGGAAATAGGTTTTAAATACTGACATTTATAAAAAGTATGGGTTTTTTAAAATGCAATATCATTCGGTGACTATAGGGCACTGAATACAAGAATGAGAATGACCTGGCAAAAGCAGAATAGATGTGAATTAAATATCTGAGCTAAATTGTGTTCCCTGTTTACTGTCTAGGTTCAAGAGAGCAAATGAAACAGCTAGTCTTTATATTTAAAATATATTTTGTTTTAAATTACATAATTGCCAAAAGTTGGGATGCAGAACCGCAGACCACACATAGCTTGCACCTGACTGGAAGGCTTGAACCTGATCAGGAGACCACAAGACGTTATTGGAATGATCCCCCTAAAAACCATTCCGATTCGGTGCCCTTTACAGATAATCTCCTTCCTGCGATTGCATCTATAGATGGTATTTCCCTATAAGCTGCTCTTGTGTTTGATTTGAAAAACCACCTGAACTCTATAAATAAAAGATGAGTTTCCTGGCTCAATAGAAAGTCAAAATCTTTACTAAAAATGTAAACAGTACTGGTACCTGGAACTGTTTCTAACTAGGTGCCTATTTAACAACTCATTAGAGACAAAGCTGCTTCTGTTTCTAATGCCTATAATTGTCTTACAGTTTTTGATCTTTCATCTTAAAGTATGAAAGTTAAAGGATGCTTTTTAGTTTCTGTTGTGGAGTAAGGAGAAGCACACTTGAACAGTTCTTCCAGGACCGTTCTGTGTCGTTTCTTTTCCATATGCTGGGGAAGAAATAGGTAGTCCTTACAAGTCCTCTGCTCTGATATTCAGAATTTCAGTTAGTCTTTGATTAATCTTTTGTTTTCTTATAGGTTTAGCAAAGTTCATTCAAATCTCATCTGTTTTTTTTTATTTATTTTTTTTTTCATACTGAGAATCTACAGTGGCAGAATCACATAATTTTCATGATTGAGAAAGACCTCTAAGATCGCCATGTCCAGCCATCAACTCACCGTGACAAGTCATTGATTTGCAAGGCTGGCATGACTGTCCAGTTCACACTACCAAAATCATCTACTTCATCAGCTTTTGTCTAATTTTTATAAAAATCTGATCAGAATTTACTCTCTGAATAAAGCTTTGTGTGACAAGAGTAATTTGGTATTGACACCACTTTCCAGGATGTATTGCTGCACAGGAGAAGCTGATGCAGCTGCCACTGGAGTGACACAGTCTGGGAACAGAGCAAATTGATTATAAGCAAGTTCTAAAATGTATAAATAAATAAATAAATAAAGATGAAAAGAAAAAGTATAATTAACTGTACAACAGCTGTAAGGAATGATATATGAGCCCTCATGTTCACGATGTATTCCAAACACTAAAGAGAACAATATAACAATAACAAAGAAACATGGAAACAGTGTATGTTTGCAAAGTATAGTCTTATTGCTGTGGCACTGTCAGCACAAGCTGTGCCAACAAAGGATTACAGAGTTAGGAAAGTAGAAATAGATTTTGTGTTCTAATTTATTTTCCTGTATTTTTTTTCTTAATGGAGAATGTCTGTATTTTAATGGAAGGACAAGTTACAGACAGAGTATGGCTCCCAAATCTAACAGTTTCAATAAGCCAAAACTTGTTCTTATTTAAGACAGTGATAGAGCCTTTAGAGGACAGGACAAGACGTAATCCTGATCAAGCTATTTTCCACAGACTGGAGAAAATCTCATCTGTCTTCACTACCATGAGTCATATGCTGTTGTTTTCTTTATGGAAAGGGTAAAGAGGGATTCTTTTGATTTATGAACAATACAGATACTGGCATTTTGGAAGTAAGAATGTTGTTCATGTACTTGCTAGAGAAAATATTATTTGCCTCTCTTTTATGCTGTGTTTTTTAGAGGAGGGTTAATGTTTGCAAAGGAAAGGTCTACTGAATAGAAGTTGCAAAAGAATGTTTTGCAGGTAATTTAGAACTCCATTATGCTTTATGCATTGCAGCAAGAAGCAACATATATTCTGCTAATACCAGAAGACAGAACTGTTATTGATTAGTTTAGGAGCCTTTGAATTATGTTGCAGACCCTGACACTGTTGTGTGACACAGACACAACACAGCTGTCCAAACAGCAGGAATGTGGAACACTTTTTTTGGGCACACAGGCATTTTGCTTGTGTTTCAGTGAATGACAGTGCTGTGGGGGCAATACATTTCACAAAACTTTAGAAATGCAAAAGTTGGGGTTAATTTCAGCAAGTCTCCCTTCTGAAATGAGTAGAAAGATACAGGCAGCTCCCAGAGGAAATCTAAAGAAGAGCAAAAATAAATCCCTTTTTCGGGATGTCATCCTTGGTCCTTGTGAAAATCTCTGAAAAGAGAAGCTGGTGCACAGGGGTGGACTTCAGTTGCTTTTCATATGTTACTGGATAAACCTCATCCTTCCATTACCCTTTGGAGCAAAACCAAGATACCTGCAGTGTCCTGGGGTGAACCGGTAAGACCTGGACAGCTTGTGCAGAAGATCTCATAAATACCGTTTCTTGATATTCTCATATGGCTCACACTGTGCAAAAACAGTCTTGGGGTTCTTCCTGCAAGGGCTACGATGTCAGACACTGCAAGGGTTAGTCAGTTCTGTAAGCAGCCCGATTTTGCAGACAGTGGCATTTGTAACTGTAAACTATGGGTATCTTGGCAGTGCTTTAAACCTGTTCCTGGGTTTGCTACCTGAAGTATTATTTAGACAAACAAAATCTGCATAGAAGGGCATAGTGCCAGGTTCTTGTAAAGAAGCAAGAGGTGGATCTCAAAACCATCACCCTTTTACAATTACAGTATCTCCAATCATCACATTCACTTGGATCATTAGCACTTTATGCAGGTAATTTCTAGCATAGCAGAAAATGAAATCCAGTCCCAGGTCACCTCCTTTCTGGGTATTAGCCACAAAATAAATATACTGTACTCACTATACTGTACTCACTCTACTTATACGAGCATGTCTCACCCTGGATGCAGATTGAAGTGCTGTGTTGTATTCAACTCATCTGCTACAAGTTTTGAGAAATTACATTTTTTGTCTGTGTGACAAAACTGCCCTGTTTCTCAAAACTCTGTTTTTAAGAATACAAAGTATTCAATGAACGCTCTTTAATAAAACACAAATGCTTTATCAAAATGTGCATGAATGTAATTGCTTTGGCTACTCTTGAGTTTTACACGTTTTTTTGGAAAATTCTACTCTTTTAAAAATGGTGCAGTGTACCACTTGCCAAGAAGTAGTATTCCCATATTACCCTTTCTTTAAATACAGTTTCATTTATATGTCAGTAACTGTATTATTATACTTATGGAAGAAGAATCACATGTTTTGATGTGTGTCTGAACCCATCTTCTTCCTTTGAGGGACATATATAGCATAGCTGCAAAATTCACATTATGCAATTGTATGAAATAAATACCTGTAATATGACATCTGAGCAGGAATTTTATGCTTTATTTGAACAGAAGAGTTGTCACTGAACTGAAAATGATGTGAAGGGGAAAACTACAGTGTATCTTGCTATTTTTCTTACATATACTAAGGCATCAAAATTTTTCTTTGAGATAGGCAGAACATAAGAGTTAGCAAATTTAATTAAAAAGGAGTTTTATAAAGTAGTTCCATTTCTTTTCTGTGAAATGTGTTTTCCTCTTGCATCGCACAAGAAATCGGATTAAAGACACCAGAATGTTCTGTTTACTTGCTTGTTTTAGAACAAAAAGTTCACTCCTGTCTTTCACTAACCTGCTTGTCTGACTAACTTACAAGCTTGTACACTTTGAGATGTTACTCCATTAGTGAAGGTTTTTCTTCTTTGGGACCTGCCCTTAAGAAACAGCTCCTTCAGGCTGCCTTCCCTATTGACGAAGACGTAAGCAGAACACTAACACATGTGTGAAAGAGCTGTCTTAACAAACACATGTAATACTTCTAAAGTGTCGAGGTACCCAATACTCTTGTCTTTTCTCCATGGAATGCAGAGCAGATGTGGATGAAATGAATGCATTTTAAAATTGATATCTTCTGCAAGCATTATTTAAAATGCTGAAGCTCTGAAAAGCAATACCCATGGACAAAAAATATGTCTCATAGGAAATACATTTTACACTACCTCTCCACAGCAGAATCAGTAGTAATTAAAAAAATAATAAAGTAAGGAAGTAAATCGAGAGATAAACTAATTATTTTTTTTTAAGTAAAATAAATGTTCACAAGAACAATCTGTCTTACCAAACATGGATTAAGTATATTTGTTTTCAGGGTAAAATGAGCTTTTGATTAAAACTTGACCAAGTTGAAATGACTCAGGTGATTTAAAATCAGAAAATTGCACTGTAATCAGTGCAATAAGTTTTAAAAGAAGTAGTCCACACTGCAGCTCTTAAAGAAACAAATCAGAACTGTGGGAATTTTTGCTCCTTGTCTCTCCCTATCTGCTCTGCATTTGATCTTGGAAGGGAGGAAGCATGGTTTTCAATTCTGGTCATCATTCTTTTAAATCAGCTTGGTGGTATACTGTTGCATGGCTGTGGAATCTGGAAGAGAGAAGAGTCATTTGAGTGGCAAGAGAAAAGACAGCATAGTGTGGCTTCCCCAAATCCTTTTTCTTTAGAGCCACTTAGAGTCATAGAATACAAATAAACAGTAGTAAGAACACAGATATGGTTTTATTATGTGGAACAGTAAAGGATGCAGTGAACCACTAAGGCCAAGGTTACAGTCATCTTAATTCACATTAAGACAAATGTCCTACTCAGAGAGACAGTTTTACCCGTCCTTTGCCCTTGGCTACTCATGAGCCAGCACCAGTTCATGTAGGGCTGTGCAAAAGAGACAGAACCAAGATTTTATCTGGATCAGTTCCAAGCTCATTGCTAATGGTGTCGTGAAGGATGTCATTGCAAAAAGCATCCAGAAGAAGCCAATGGGAGAGCAGCAATGGAATCCTACCCTCTCACTACAGGCCTGACTGATCTGATCCTGTAGCCACCACCATCTGTGTGTGTCACACCTGATTTAACATGGATTGCTGGTGAGCCAGGCAGTCATGCCTCAAGTTTCCTCACTCCCCATATGGCCCTTGCCCCATGTCCCTACCCATGGCTTGCACTGGATCAATTGGTCTTGGAGCCACAGAGCTTCTTGGTACAGTAGATTTCTATCAGATCAGAATCTGGTTCATTGTATGGTTTGATAATAGCAAACTTAGGCAAGTATTGAGAACAGATTTCAGGTGAAACTGCACCCTATCATCATTGTGACTTGGGAGACATCATTATGGATGGACATTCTCATTAAAAAAAAAAAAAGAGAAAAAAGTAAGTAATTATAATCATGTTGGCGTAACTTTTCTGGTTTAATTTTTACAGCATTTTGAGTTTGACAAATAATTTAAACAATCTGGAAATTAATTCCATTCTGTATTTGATGAAAAAAATCCCAATAGCTCTATATTTTTTGTTAGTGTTTTCTTTCTCTTTCCAGCTTACTAGTAGAAGTATTGAAGCGAGAGCATTTCATCCAGGGTCTCTTATTTGTCCCCTTCTCCTCATCTCGGAATGAGAAGAGAAGGGGATTGAGGAGGAGTATAACAATACTTTTAAAATTCATTATATATATATAAAGCTTTCCAAACAATTAAGAGGACAAAGAAGGGTACATCTTCAATATCTGAATGTTGTTGTAGCTGATTTTCAAACATCTGAATGTTGTTGTAGCTGATTTTCAAGCACTGTAACATGTGCTTCTCAAAGCTCCATTATTTTCTAAAATTAGCCTATTTTCTGTCAAATAATTTAAATATGGGGTTTCTGCTATTTTTTCCTATGTCACAATGTAATACATTTACATAATCTGTATAAGCATAATAAATATCATCGCTATGGGATGATATTTAGGATAAAATTATCTTCATGAGAGATGGGAGTGGAATCTTCCAGCTAGAAGTCTTCTCTGTGATGGGACTGGAGATGTTCAGGTCTCATGATGATCACAGGTCATAAGACTGGCCTTCACTGTGGTCTGTCTGCTCCCCAGCCTCAGAATGAGATCAGATCTGTCAGTTCTTGCTGCATGTTCCAGGCAAGATGCCAGTATTATTGCCATATGCTGCCAGCAGGGGACCTTAACAAAGACATGTCCTGGTGAATTGGTTTTATTTTTGAAAAAGGCAAAGAGAACTATATGTCTTGATGAAGTGTAGAACTGAATGCCTTTTCTTTTGCAATAGATTGGATCTTCAATCATCTCGAATTCTTAAAGTATTTTTTTCCAAGAAAAATCTGCATAATTTGGCAAAACCAGATTAGTTTCTGTAAAATCTGTGATGATAAAAGACATCTTCTGTGTCTTTGATGCACATTGTGCTAATTGGTAAAATAATTAATATTAGAAAAAGAAGCAAATTGATTCCTAAATGTCACAATTACATTTAACAGAGAACATTAAAAGCAGTTATTTCCTTTCTTTATTGCTTATTGTTTCCATTATTTCATTATAATTTTTCATATAAATCCAAACCAGTCCAGCCTAGCTTCTTTTGTTTACAGATAATAACTAAATAGAATTTAAAAAGAAGCTATATAAACCCCTTCAGTATAATTTATTGAACAGCAATTCTCAATTATTTTTGTCAGTATAGCTGAAGCATCTTTTGTCCTCAGTGAGACCAAAATAAGATTTTATTGGAAAAGCTTTATTTGAGAAGGGTCATTGGCACTCATGTTCAAAGTAATGATTCTTGTAAAATTAATTAACTTTTTTTTTTTCTTAAATCAAAGCCTTTAGAATACTTCCCATTGGTAACAGTAGGTCTGTGCTTTTTATGTTCGTTGTGGCAGATGTTCTTTACGTCCCAGATTTTTTCAGAACAACAGAATGGTTTGATGGATGAAAGACTGCATCTGGAAAAAGTGTATCAGTCAGCGTCATTAAAAGCCTGAGCCAGAGCCCACTGAAATCAGTGGGAATCACTGCCTTATGTTCACATTTTTCATATCTTGTTAAGAGGGAGTAAGTCTTGGTTATTAAAAAAGAATGGAATTTTTTACTTATATTGCTAATAATTACTTTTTCCAACAGTGAGGAAGAAAAAAAGTTGTATTAGTGGAAGAATCTGTCATTGCATATATAGATGTCTGGGTCTGATACCATAAAGCTTGCACAGCAACTACCATGTGGCAAACCCCCTTGGGGAGTCTGGATAGGCTCCTAAGAAGTGCTGGGAAGGGGTAAATTGGTTGTGGTGTTCCGGTACTATTGATAAAGGGTCAACATTTATGTAAATGTGGAAGCTAAATACTAACGTTTCTATAATAGTATTTTGTAAAATGCTTAATGTCTTCCATGGGAAGAGGTGGAAAGGCAGACTTTTTACTACCTTGATTGGATAATGAGTAGGAAGAATGCACATTCATCGTGAAGCAACAACAGTTTCAGCATAAATGGAGTCAGCATACTTCATCTGAAATTAATCGGTATGAGGTGTCAGGGAGCTTCAAGAGGGAGTTTCTCTGTAAGGGAAGGTGCGTGGGGAGCTGGTGCTGACAGCAATGCAGAGTGCCAAGGCCCAAAGAAAAAGAACAGAGCGGGTCTGGTGATGGTTACCACGGTCAGCCATTGGTTTGATGACTGCCAAGCAGGTACATAGTGATGAGGGAAGTCTATGGTCAAGCCTGGATCAGGAAAGATGCTGGTAAGATCAGGAAGGGCAGTGGAGTGCCTGTTGGTTCAGGTCCCTAATAAAGAGTAACATTGTGTGATTTTAAGTTTGACACTTTAAATCTAGATAGTTGTAACTGAGTCTGAGTTTAAACTTGAGACTGTGAAAGAGCTCACAAATGAACAAGAACACATGGCTCTGAAAACGGTGATGCTGCTAAAAAGAAAAACCTGAAATGTCTATATCCTTTGGTTGGCCAAAGGATCTAAATACTTAGGTAGGAAATAGGAGACTGACTGTTATTTAAATGAGTTTTCAAGATGGGAACAAAACAGAGGTACACATGCTTATAGGCAAATGCTAGAAGTTAAAGAAATAGGCTTAAGAACAGGAATGTCCCCCCTTACTTAATGACATAGCAGACATTAGAAACTTGGTGAGAAGAAGACAAGCAGTGGCACTCTCTAATATCAAGACAGAAAATATACATGAGATGGTGGAATAAACTGTGCCCAGGGCAAAGGCACAGGTTCTATTACAGAAAGCAGAATCAAATAAAATTAACAAATTAACCACCAAACTGAGTTTGTATGGATTGGAATTGCAGACTCGAATTGGACAGAAGTAGTACTAGCTCTTTCTTAATAACCACCCAGAGATGATGGCCACGCACTGCAATATTTTGAGAAAAAAGAGGAAGGCAGCAGTTCTACTGAGGGTTTGGTTACCCCCCTTCATACTGGATCAATATGATATTATGTATCATGTTATTCCTACTATCAAGTTATTCATACTTTGTATTCAGCATGAAGTCAACTTTTGTATTTTTGGATGTGGGGTCACTAGCCACTTATTCCATGAAAGAGTAATTTATAATGTCTAACATTTTCATCTCTGCTCATTATGAATTACTGAATAACTATCAGGACCTAATAAAAATCTTAACTGCTGGATTGCTCCTCTCAAACAGTGACCGTGCAATTATTCAGCATTCCTACAATGGCAGTAAATCCCCCAACCCTCACACTTCTTGTGCTTTACTTCAAAAGGGACAGTTAGAAAATGAGGAAGCCTTTTAACAAGATATCTGAAAGGGATAGTCCAAGGAATTAAATTCTTTTAGGCATGTAAGCTATTGAAGAACACTATACTGGAAACACAGCAATAGTGCTTATCACCTGTGGAAATCACAGAATCATAGAATGCTTTGGGTTCAAAGGGACCTTTAAAGACCATGTAGTCTAATCCCCCTGCAATAAGCAGGAACATCTTCAACTAGATCAGGTTGCTCAAAGTCCCATCCAATCTGACCTTGAATGTTTCCAGGGATGCAAAAGGAACAGAACAGAATCCAGGAAGAATCATTACAATAGATATGGCAACATCAAAACTGCATTTTTGAGAACCAGAGAAAGGAATATTGATGTAAATGAGAAGGGAGATGTGCCTAGACAAGAATTTTAGCTGAATAGGCAGATAGAAAAGCTGCATGTGTGATATGCTTTACATTGGATCTTTCAGACATAACTTCAGTGGCAGGATCTGCAGCAAGGTCTTTGTTGAGGATGATGTCCTTTGTATGCATGAGTGACAGGGGGTTTTCTCACAGTGTCTGAAAAGGAGGTAGGCATATAGAGCCAGGGTAAAGGTGGGAAGATCTCTCTTTTAGCTCTATCAAGCTTAAATTTAGAAATATCTACAAAACATTTTTTCATTAAGTTAAAATAGCTGTTTGATTAAGGTGTTGCAGGATTGGAACATCACAGAGTGGGGAAGAGAGGGTATGAGGGCAAGAATGTACCATATCAGAGTATCCATATGAGCACAAATACCTTCAATTGGACCTGAATGCAATGGAAATGCATTGATACATCTTTCCTAATCCTTGGGTTTAACACCTGCACCCTGTGTCAGGAAGTAAAAGAGGTCTCATCTCTGCCTAGCCCTAAAGAAAGACACACATTACTTAGCATGACAACTCACACAGGACTAAAGATAAAGGTAGCCCTAATTCCAATAATTCTTACCCCTTGACATCCTAATTATAGATATTTCTTTAATTCAGAAAGCTCTTCTTTTGAAGATATATACTGGGTTGGTTTTTTTGTTTGTCTGTGTTTTTTTTGTTTTGTTTGTGGGTTTGTTTGTTTGTTTGTTTGGTTGGTTTTTTTTTACTTTTCCTGGACTCTTCTTTTACAACATGTATACTGTGAGAAAAAAACCCATAACAAACAAAAACCCCAACCAAACAATAATTAATGGACTGAGGCAGAGAATGGCCTAAGGAGGGAAAGAAATATCTTAGTATCTGATGGGAACATTCCCTGGCAGCATTTGACTGCATTAGACCTTGTAGCAGTCTGCAGTTTATTATTTCAAAGTCCTATTGTTCAGAGACTATTGATACTGAATTTCCTCCCTTTGTAATTTGAAACAGAATGGACATCTGATTCAGTCTTTTTATATTTTACTATGTCTCTCTTCAATATTTTACTAGACAAAAGAGCAGAGCTCACTGAGAGAGGTGCTTGCTGTAATGGCACAGTTAAGGAGTGAAAGCTGGAACACTTCTCTATGGAAAGATACTTGAAGAGGTCAGTCTCTCTACTACAGATGGTGATGTTTTGATGGACAAAAAAAGAGTTTGCTGTTTGGATTCAGACAGGTAGGTCATGGCTTTAACTGTCTGCTCACTGACAGGAAAAAAAAAATAGATACAAGATTTCATACTATTATTTCTCCATTCACAGTTGATGGATGAGTTAAAAACACACTTGAGTTTATTCCCTAGGTGAGGAAATGTTGTATTATTGTATTTCTTTCTTTGAAAACACAACACTTTCTTTAAACTAAGAATGGTATTTTTAAGGTAATTTATGTGAATGTGACTATATTCTCTGTTGACTTCCCATTGTGTAACTTTCTAAAATGGTCTTTACAGAACCACAAGAAAGATTTTTTAATTTTCTTTATTTTTTTTCTTTAGGGCAGAAGTACAGTCAGGATATATTATTTTCTCTTTTTCTCCAGCAGTTGAAGAGCAGCACTGAAATGGAGATTCAGACACCTACACTTGCAACAGGCTGTGCACTGAAGGCTCGACCTGAAGAGAACCACTGGAATGCTGAGATAATTGAAAGACCTGGTGTGCTTGACATGACCTAATATACTGAAATATTTCTAGGCATTTTTTTAGGCAGTATTAGTGATGGAGCTTCCATTACATTTCATACTGGATGGACTATTTAATCTCTTCATAATTTTGCTCTAAAATGACCTTTTAAGATAATTTTGTGTATGTGTATGATCGTAGTACTTAAAGGTGCTACACAGACCATACAATAGCATGTCACAGACCATATAGCAATGTCAGTACAGTGCCCAGCTCCCAGCAGTGTGACACTAATACCTAATATAAGGGTGCCACTAATATTAATACATAATACATGTATTCTTTACCTAATACATTTCTTTAACCAAAAAGACAAATGAACATTGCAACATCCTTGATAATGTGCTGAGCTTGGCAAAAGCCTTGCAGAAATAAGGGGTTCAGACATTGTCTCTGAAAGCTTTTTTTATTTGGAGCATGAATGCTCCCTTCTTTCCCCCTTATTTGAAGTAGTCTGACTTTACTAAAGGAGGTTAGCATCAACAAAATTTTTCATAGACAGAAATCTCCAGAGAATGATGATCAAAAGATAAACTGGTAATTTGCATTCATATCTGTGCTGTATGTTTTATTTACTTCTAATTACTAAATTTGGAGGATTTGTTGGTAAGTCCTACCTTTGTAGAAACAATGAGTAAATTTTAAGTACTTCACAGCTCTTTTCATTTTGTTGATTTTGTTTTTCTCCATTGAGGAATGTTGGACAAGTATGCAAACTGACTACAGAAGATAAAAAAAAAGAACATGTGCATACTATTTCTAGAAATAAAAGTAAGAGTGAATATTGCTTTGGAGAGCGTGGAAAAAAAGGAGAGGAAGACTAAAAAGAAAGATTTGAGACAAGGAAGACAGAACAGCTGAGAGGAGCCGGAGCAATGGACAGAGTACAAAATGGGAAGGAAGAAGGAGGGTTTGGGCAATGTGAGGTGTTGATGAGGAGCAGGGGCAGGCAGCCATTAATTAACTTCTGCTTGATCACCTATTCTTGCCAGAACTGTATAGGTAGAAAATGGAATAATCCTAGCATTGCAAGCTGCCCCTGAGGGCTGAACAGAAAGGCGGACCATCTATACATCTGCTACTTTCATGTTTAAAGGAATTTTAAGTTCTTCCTGTACTCTACAGGGTGTTCCCCTCCCCTTGTCTGTGTTAGGTGCCAAAAGCTCTCATTCTTTGAAGCTGTCTCTGTCCCTCACTCTGCTTTTCTACATAAAGCCAAAACTGGGCTCAGTTCTGTTTATTTCTCCTTCCCCCTATGTGTGATTTGCTTTGGCCTGCTCATCATCATGTATGGGACAATATCAAGGGCTTGTCCATAGGCAGGCAGGGGGTTCTGCAGAACTTAACTGCTGCAAATCAGCATGG
Organism: Chloroceryle aenea; assembly: GCA_013399075.1. Taxonomy (NCBI): domain Eukaryota; kingdom Metazoa; phylum Chordata; class Aves; order Coraciiformes; family Cerylidae; genus Chloroceryle; species Chloroceryle aenea. Next base: position 39,509 of record VWZY01013144.1, read on the forward strand.
ATCTGCAGATCGAAGATATCTGAGCCCTGCTACTTGTCCTATTAAGATTGGAATTGTGTGTGAAGATAAAGTAGGATGGGGATGCCAGTTAATGGGAAAAGAAGAACCCTTAAGGACTGAAAAGCGAAGACATATGCAACTCCTGCTGTAACAGGGAAGCTGATTAGAGTTTTGAAGGAAAGACTAGACTGTACAACAGCTTTTTTTGCATAGGGCTGGCAAACCCAGTTTCAGAAAAGGAGTTCATTGTTTAGTCAGGGTGCCTATGAAGCCAAAGTATTGGTAGAGGAAACAGGAGGTGCCAGTGTGAACACATCAACTATGTATGTGGTAATATGCTACAAAACAAAAATAGGAAATGCAAGCACAGAATGAACATAGAATTCACATATTTCTTTGGAACTTTTAGCCCTTTCAAAATTTTAAAAATCTGAAATGCAGAAATTATCAGAAGTATTTCAGATGCATAATTATATCATATGCCAATTAACCATCTCTATGTTCTATTTGAAAGAAGAAGACTAATACACCCATAACACTCTACCTTGTTTTTGCGATACAAGAGGAGCTTTTTCTCTGGGAAGGCTTGTGTGGATGATACACACAGAGCTATGCTAAATGCAGCGCATGCTCTTCTTATGGACTGTATACTTGCCAAACTTTACTTTCCCACCATGCTTCACTGCAAAACTAATTTGACCGTACTTGCATTTATCCTTGTTAAACACACGTTCCAACAATGCTCTTACATTCTGTTGCAAGCTTTCATGTTTAGCACTGTTCTTGGTCCTCAAGCTCTTGAAGTCATACCAGTCTGTCAAAGCATCCAGTCTTTAAGACATCCCTGTTCTTCTATTTATGAAATAAAGCTTGAGGAAAAAGCCAGAGTCTAGATGAGTCCCTGAATCTTTTTAAGCAGCCCATAAAGCTTTTGTGCTGCTGGCTTATTTTACATGGGGGACTGGCACTACTGGGTGTACACAGGTGCTGAGGATGCCTTTTGCGACTGAGTAGGCATTGGGACTCATGCAAAAGGCAATGGCCCTGCACTGATATCCTTCACTGTCCATCACTCACCATTAGGTTTTGTGCTTAGCTCCTGGACTCCTGATGTTGTCAGAGAAAAATCCCTGGTTATTTTTTTAATATTTTTATTTTAAAATTATTATTTTTACTTTTCTTTTAAATTTTTCTTCTGTTTTTATCCAAATGCAAGGGCTTGCAATTTTTCAAGAGTGCAAGACTTGAGCTTGACAATGCAACATAAGTCCACAAGGAGCTCAGCTCTTCAAATGAAGCGTTTAGATAAAGCAGTTTTATTAT
>VWZY01013144.1:43522-72494 GCA_013399075.1 Chloroceryle aenea
AGGCGCTGTGTCGGGCGGTGCTTGTGGTTCCGGGGGCCTCAGGCGACCCCAGTGTCTGCCCAGCCTCCCCCGGGGATCATCCCGGTGCCCGGGACTGCGGGCAGACCGCGATCCGCAGCCGGTGCGGTGCCGTGTTGTTTCCCGGCTCCTGAAGGCAGCACCGGTGCTCCGCTGGGCGGGCAGCTCCCGGATGGCTAGCTGTGGGTAAAACCCTTGCTGGTGTGCCTGCCGCCACTCCCCTCCCTCTCTTTCGCCCTCACCTGTGGGAATTAATGTCTCCGGGACCCCGGTTGTCTCCGGGACCCCGGTGTCTGCATCTATCGGCCGCTCTTCGGGCGGCGTGGTGGAGGCTGCCGCTGCTTGTCACGGCCATTCTGCTTTTCCTTCTAATTTAAATGTCTCTAACGATGCTGAATTCTCGTTGATGCCTAGTTATAATACTATGGGTTTTTTCTCCTGCAGTGGACCGCAGCTCGAAGAGGAGACAAGTGAAGCCTTTGGCAGCTTCACTGCTGGAAGCTTTAGATTATGATAGCTCTGATGACAGTGATTTTAAAGTTGGAGATGCTTCAGGTAAATATGCTTCCTCATCTCCTTGATTCAGAATTGTTTCATTTTTATTTTATGGTTGCTCATTTAATATCATGTGGGAGGCAGAATGCTATTAATGAACTGTTGGGACTTGGAGCCACTTGAAGTTCAGTGACTCAATTGGATAACTGGGAGTTCTTACCCTTTGTATAAGAAATAACTAATAAACAAAGCATCCATGTAATACTACAGTTGCAATTATTTTTTTCTCCGCAGAAACCCCATAACTATTAAGCTGGTTTTGGCAGAAGAATTTGAGTAGTTTCTGTTGCTTTTTTATTTCTTCAAGGTAGAGATAATTTTTGAAATATTCACTGCATTTAGTATTGAAATTCCCATTTTTTTGGAATCAGTCTGGCTATTAACCTTAAGCACAAAGTTAATCTCTTTGGGTGTTTATTGTTTTGTTCCAATAGACAAAGTGTCCATTCAGGTAACTATGCAGAAAGGTTTATGCATTTCATACTAGAAGGAAGTCTTTGCCTTAGAATGTTCTTGTTCTGCAGTCTTTGCAATGTGTGCAGATTCCTGTATCTGCAGTGAACACCCTCAGAAGCTGAAAGTAAACAAGATGACAAAATTAATAAATTAAGGTATATTGAAGGGAAGGGAAAGAAGGCACAGGACCATATTTGCGAATAAACTGCACATTGGATGGTCTGTGGGGACATCAGGGAAATAAACNCCTCTCCCCGCTTTAGCGGCGGGCAGCAGCGGGCGGAGAACAAGCACTGCCCCCTCCGCGGCTTCGCCTGGCACGGCGCAGGCGCCGGTGCAGCGGGGCCAAGTGCGCAGACGCAGCAGTGGGNTCTCGTTGATGCCTAGTTATAATACTATGGGTTTTTTCTCCTGCAGTGGACCGCAGCTCGAAGAGGAGACAAGTGAAGCCTTTGGCAGCTTCACTGCTGGAAGCTTTAGATTATGATAGCTCTGATGACAGTGATTTTAAAGTTGGAGATGCTTCAGGTAAATATGCTTCCTCATCTCCTTGATTCAGAATTGTTTCATTTTTATTTTATGGTTGCTCATTTAATATCATGTGGGAGGCAGAATGCTATTAATGAACTGTTGGGACTTGGAGCCACTTGAAGTTCAGTGACTCAATTGGATAACTGGGAGTTCTTACCCTTTGTATAAGAAATAACTAATAAACAAAGCATCCATGTAATACTACAGTTGCAATTATTTTTTTCTCCGCAGAAACCCCATAACTATTAAGCTGGTTTTGGCAGAAGAATTTGAGTAGTTTCTGTTGCTTTTTTATTTCTTCAAGGTAGAGATAATTTTTGAAATATTCACTGCATTTAGTATTGAAATTCCCATTTTTTTGGAATCAGTCTGGCTATTAACCTTAAGCACAAAGTTAATCTCTTTGGGTGTTTATTGTTTTGTTCCAATAGACAAAGTGTCCATTCAGGTAACTATGCAGAAAGGTTTATGCATTTCATACTAGAAGGAAGTCTTTGCCTTAGAATGTTCTTGTTCTGCAGTCTTTGCAATGTGTGCAGATTCCTGTATCTGCAGTGAACACCCTCAGAAGCTGAAAGTAAACAAGATGACAAAATTAATAAATTAAGGTATATTGAAGGGAAGGGAAAGAAGGCACAGGACCATATTTGCGAATAAACTGCACATTGGATGGTCTGTGGGGACATCAGGGAAATAAACAAAGATGCAGAACATGTAAGATGTAAGGGAAGCATTATGACAGCTTCTCAAATAACTTCACTTTGTTATTTCTTCACTGGGGACACTGATCTATGTTTCCATGTCAATGTACAGTGCAAAACTATTCCTCATCTCCTTTTAAGGGCTTATTTGTTAACATCTGTCAGGCTCCTCCTTATTAATGAACTTGAAAAATGCTTAATAATAATTTCTCCAGCACTGGTTTTAAGATACGTCCTAATGCTCCTTCCCCACCCCCAAACTTAGACATTTTTCTCTTGGTTGGTCTGATAGAAGCAAAAAGCTGGCTGCAGTGACTTAAGGGAGTAAAACTGATGTTGTCTTGTCAATTTCATGCTAAGGTTTTGAGGAGCTTGTTTCATTTACTTTTTCCGATCTTGCTTTGGGGATTTTTGGTCCTTTACTTGAGTAAAGGCACTGCCTTTTGTAAAGTTAATTTGTCATTTCCTTTGTGTTATACAAGTTAAATGAATAGATGCAGGATATTTGAAACAGGACATATGTGCTGATTTAAAATGAAACTGGTGTAACTTAACCTTAAATTTGGTGTTACCTGGTCCATTTAGTTTTGGATTGAAATGCTGAAATAAGTAATGTTTTTTACACACATATATCTAAATAAAGTGGATAATTTCAAAGGTACATATGTATAAGAGAATGTGTGTATATACACGAGCAACCCTAGTTGGGTTGTTGCTAATAAACCAAGATTTTCGATTTTTTTTTTTTTTTTTTCAGTGTGGATTCAGCCTTCAAAGCATAATGTGTATTTCTCTAGTACTGTCAGGGATGTTGCAGTTTTTCTTCTTTCAGTGACTGTAGAGGTCTCTTCATGCTCAGCCTGTTGCAAATCAGTATTTAGCATATATTTGAATTCAGAATTTCATTGCAGTTTGTTTACAAAGGGAAATAAATGTGACAGAAGAAAAAAACAATCTTTCTAAAGTGACCATAAGTTAAACTCTTGCACTCAGAAAAATCCCTTAAGTATGGCAATTCTACAGCTCTGCAATGTGTTTTTATGGGATTCACAAATGCATATAGGTATTAAAAACATGAAACAATTTGAAAGTTAAAAGTTAGAGGACTGTTTCAATATAGAATTAAAAGAATTCTGCAGTTGTTTACTTCCTGTTGATTATGTTGCATCCCTATGTATGAGCTTTAGGATGTTAAGTGAAATGTACTAGGAGACAATATTGTACAAGCCTAGGAAGACTGAGCCCTGACCAGTTAAGTTTTTACAGATGTTCATTGTTCTGTCAGATTTTTGGGAATATGAGCTGCAGTAAGGATTTGAGAAGTTGGTATTAAGTACTTTCAGGAAGGAATTGGCATTTCTGATCTTATTTATTTATGTTGTTCAGAGTTGTGATACCTTGTTAAACTTTTTCATGACAGAAAATATTTCTAACCTCCATTTCCACCAAAAAGAGACAATTAGTAGGAGATGCAGCCTTCTGGCCATATTTATTTTCTTTTGGCTTTAGGTCACACCAACAGGATATTTGTGCCTTTTCCACTTTAAAAATCTCATTGCTCTGACATCTCTTTAAGGAAACAGATTTTTGAACTGTTATACTCTTGTAAATTTACTAAATGTAAATGTCTTTCAGGCCTGTGGGCTTTTTGTTATGTTAATATTGAACAAAGTAAATTTTTAATGTCTTCTCTATTTCCACCTAACAGAAGGTAATAATACCATGTAGTACTGTATTTTTCTGATTTCTATAAACATCTTGAAAAATCTGATCCTTAAGTAAGAATGTCATATATAATCTTAATGTGGGATCAAGCAAAAAAACCTGCCCCTTTGGAGTCAGTGTACAAATATGTGACTTGAAATGATGATACTCTGGTATACTCAACTGAATTTTTTTAATATGTTTCACAATAGTGATCAGTTATTAAAAGTTTTGGTTTTAAGTCAGAGCATAGTTGTTGTGGCTGGGTGTTTTGTTGGTTTTTTTTTTTTGGTCCCCCCCTCCTCTCCTTCCTTCTAATGAGGGCAGCTGAAGATATACCAATGTCCGAAATCAGTGTGTAGTTGTAGAGTAATTCCCATCAGGATTCCAAAGCAAAGATTTACCACTTTCTTCTGTCTCACCTTTGAGGTCAGTCAGTTTTGGTAGTTTATATGCTGATACTGAAATCATGCAGAGAAATGTAATGTGTTCCCTGAACAAGAATGTTGTGTGAATTGAAAGACTGGCTTTCTGTCTTTAAATCATAGACTCAACTTTTTAGAGATATTTGTAAATATTGGGGTTTTTTTTTTTGGTATTGAGTGTGGAGCCTGACTTGCATAAGTATTCTGTACTATTATTGCATTTGAGGTCAGTTTCAAACTTGTAATAATCTATATAAATGCATATATTAGGTATTCTGAAAAACACTGTGACTTGATGTAGAAGTATAAAGTTGCAAATATTTTTATCTTCCTGCAATTTGTTTCCTACTAGCCCAATGGAGATTTCCACTTTTGCTTTTCTGTACAGGGTATTGTAATATAAGGAAATGTTTGTGAAGGACCAAAACAATGTAGTGATAAACTCTACTGAAACATTGATGAAGAAACAAATACACTTATTTTTGAGAATAAACTTGATACACAACAGAGAAGCTGTAGGTTTTTTCTGTAGACAGTGAAGGTAAGAGAAAATGTTGAGTAGTGAATTTTTAATTAACTTAATTGCATAGTATTAATTTTTACAATCATTTCAAGGCTCTACTTTGCAACTGTGACGTGTAGTTCCTTGTATTGGAATTCCCAAAGGAGTAATAGAACAGAAATCTAGGCTTTCATTCCAGTGTGTGTGGGCAGGGCTGACATTATTTTCCTTTGTTTTCCCCCTACAGTGATTCTTTGTGCCTTGTCTTTCCAGTCTCTCTGTCCCTTATGGAACTCTTGCTCAGCAGTGTTGTTCTGCTTATTCAGTCAGTCTTGAACAGGACTTTCATGGTCTCCTGTACTCTATTTTCTCTTGCATTTCTTTGTTTTTTGTGTGTTATGTCCACCTCTTCTGTATTTCCTGCCACCTGGAGAAGGTTCTTCTGTGATTTATAAACTCCAGCTTGGTGTGATGGTGTATTTGAAGCTTAGCCACCTCTGGGAGTCTAGATATGCTCAGTGAAGCTGGGGTGTTTCAAGTGTTTCTTGAACATACACTTCTAATAGTGCTTTAGAGACTTGGGCTTAGTATGTCCCAAGCACATGTTCAACTGTCTCCCAGATGTCACTTCCCTTTTACAAGATGTGAAGCTCTTGGGTGTTTCATGGAAAAATATGTATTTTAGCTCACTATTGAATAACTTACATTGGAATCCAATTGTATGAATTATTTAGGACTGTGATACTTCATCCCAAACAAGTAAAGTTTGATAATGCTTACTAAACAACTTTTATTTATGTTCCTCTTCCTTTTATTTTGTTAAACTAAATACTTGGCTTCTGAAACAAGCGTAATCATGGATCAGTGATCAGTTCCAGTTCCAACCCCATTCAGTCTACATCTGCAGTTAATACAGATTAGATACTTTTTGCAAAACATTATTGAGAGGTGAATTTCTCTCCGTAGAGCAGTAGAATCTTAGTCTAGGTTGGTTTTGTTTTTTATGTTCTGAATCATGTTACTTTGGACAGTTTGAGATTTTTTTTATTTTTATTTTTTAATTTTTTAACTGCCAGCGTTACCAGTGCTGGATTGTTGTTAATCCACCAACATTTAATCATCGTGCTCAGCAAAATAGTGTAGAAAGCCATTAGCATGTATCTAACTAATGTTAGATTTTTTTTCTTTGAAGTTATATTGGAAGTGAAATAATAAGCCTTTTCAGTTCTTACTTTTGGTATAATTATGTTGGTCTTTGCAAAATGGACCTCGGTGGCTTTGGTCTATTAGACAAATCTGAACAGGATTTTACCAGTTACACCACTATGCCGTTGGCAATTTTAAATTTTCTATCTTCCTTCTTATTTTTACATCTAGTCAGATAGTCACCTTATATCCGAACTTTCTAGTTAGTTTGGAGTCTTTAAGCTTATTCACAATTTCTAGATCAGATGTATAGGAAATATAGCCAATTTTAGACCTTTGGTATAGCATGTGTGCAGAGGAATTTTTGTGACTCTGGAGCGGTTCTTATGGGCAGAGGCTGTTGTTGACAAACACTTGTTTGCAGTGTTTTCCACTTTCCCTGTCTGTCAGGATGCAGGCAACCTGGGTGAGGGACAGTACATGGTGTTTAGGCAGATACCTGAATAATTTCATGTAATCATATCAAAGATTTGCTGGCGACCATGTGACTGGGAGAAGGAGCACTAGAGAGCGTGATGGTAAGTGGCTTTAACCTCCAAAAGTATTAACCTCACCTGTAGAGAATCACACTGTGGGCTGGATGACTTTTCACTTGATGCATGTAGATTATTACTGAACAATATTAATCAATAGGAATAACTTCAAACATGGTAGTTGCTTTCTAATAATGCATGCTCATTTTTTCAGCTTTTTTTTCACTCCTTTTCAGCATTCTAAAATTCTGAATTGTATTCTTTGTATCTTTGAGCACTTGGGTAAGACTTGACCAGACAGGACTCAATGCAAAGAAAACAAATTTCCAGAATTATTCCAGGTGCTTCTGTTCTGCTATCTGGAGCTGATTAGTCTATGTTAGTGGAAGAGGCAAGCTCAAATTGAAGTTTGTGATTTCCTTTAACAGTCTTATCCTTCAGACTCCACTTAAAAAGCAGCTCTATTGCTTGCTTTTACAGAGCTGCTTGTTAAACTAAATACCATATTGAAGAATTTGCCTTTCTTCTGTGAGTGGATGGCCACATACTTACATAGTGTAACACTTACTCTCTGTATACATGGATATTCTTAGAATGTAAATAAATATGTAAATAAAAAATCAGAGTACCATGTTTAAAGTTGCTTGTAAAATAGTCCTTCAGATCCTGTGAGAATTTTTTCTAGCTGCAGTAGTGATTTCAGTAGCTTTCTGCTGAAGTCTTGTGCATAGTACATATTATGCAAGACTCCACATGATCTGGAGAGCAGTAGCTGCTTGTGTATCTGTATTATATTTTTTGTATGTTAATTCTGGAGCAGAATTCTGTCCCAGAGAATTCCTCTCAGAATTATCCTCTTTGGATTTGACTGCCACCTGCTGTTGTACTCAGTAAAGCTAAAAATACAAGGTGTAGAGAAATGATGCTTTTCTCAGAACTGTTATCTCTGATCTTTGTTCTTGGTGGAGCACTATATTCTTCACTATTTGATGGTGTATCTGTCCCCATCTTTCACTGAGAGTAGCTTGACTTTACTCCCATAGGGAATGACATGATACAGTTGCCAGTTTGAAAGAGCCATTCTTCAAGAATTTCTTTCAAGGAGAAAATTGTATGCTGTAGCCTCTTCCTAACTGAAAGTGCATGTGATGGAAGAACACCTGCAAAAATAGCTGTTATCACAGAATAGCTCTTTCTAGGAGAGCACCTATCATGGGGGATATATTCAGAAAGAAGAGGGATATCGCTTACTATAGGTATCTCTGGTGTACATGGGTGCAGAAAGGAGAGTACGAGACATAAGGTAGGCAGAAGGGAAAGAAAATTGGAAGGAGAGAAGTGAACAAAACTAACATTTATTTGTTCTATGCTTTATATTGTTTGCAAGGCATAAGGCAGCTGGGGATCATTCTCAGTGCTGTACTACTGATTTGGAAGAATCACTGCTGGCATTCTAGAGTGCTGTTAAAAGATTGAACTATACCCAGATTAAGATTTCCCCCCCACCCGATGAAGTGGAAGCTAAAATTCCTAAGAAGTCTAGGCATATTTAGAAATGGAATAGAATAATTTAAACATCAGAAGAAATTATTGTCATTGTGTTATGGTGGGAAAGTGAAACAAAAGAAAGTAATAAAAGGTAGCTTAAAAACCTAGTGAAATTAATTTTAACATAGCAGACACCTATACTAGATTATTTACAGGGAGAGAAGTAGTGCGCATTGACACTGTTCACCCTTTTCGTCTCACTGCAGGCCTTGGTGAAAAGCCTCTCTTTTGTATAAGCCTCCTTTATGTATTGAAAGGCCACAATAAGGACTCCCTGACCCTTCTCTTCTCTAGGCTGAGCAACCACAACTCTTCTCAGCCTTCATAGGAGAAGTGTTTAAACCGTGTGGCCGTTTTTGTGGCCCCTTCTGTGAAAGCACTCTTAACAGTTTCATGAAAATGTATCCAAACAAAGCTATTGTAATTTTAAAATATATATATTTTTTAGATTATTATTAGTTAATACTGTTTTTCTTAGCCATGCTTGTAGAATGTTCTATTTCAAAACTTCAGCTAATTATGTTTTATTTCCATTGCTACCATTAAGGCTCCTAGATGTGGGGAAATAACTGAATTACTCTTCTCTCAAAAGACTGTACAATAACTTGTGTTACTGCATTCTCATTTTTTTCTGTCTCTCTAAAGGTTAGAACATTTGCAGGAAACTTTTCCTTTATGAGCCAATAGAAAGTAGCTGATAAGATTCCTGATCACTAGTAGTAGTCATGAGGAAGTTTTTTGTTGATAATTAATTTTCTTACAAATTACTTCTGCCAACTGAGTTCCTGTCTAGACATAGACATAGCCAGTATTCTGTGGGGTGGAAATAAATGCCACATGAAGTGTGTGGCACACAGGCCCCACTGTTTGTTTATCTGGCTTTATACAGAGATGCATGTGTACAAAAGTTCTCTGTGTAAAATGATACTGAGTGGTGGTGGGTTTTTGTTTTTGTGGGCTTTTTTGCTTGTTTTTGATTTTGGTTTTTTTTTTGTTTGTTTGGTTTTTTTTAGTTACTAAATTGATTAAGGATTATTTTAAATTGCAAGCATCAATATGTTTCTTCTTTATATCTATGTGACAGTGCATCAGGAACTTGGTGATGGCTCTGAACAAATTGAAAACTGTAGTCATTGCCTAATTAATGACTATGTTGACTGAATCAACATTATTTTTTCTTGGTAATTAAAAAAAATATTCTGTGAGTTTTTCTTCATTAAAATTAATACTGTAAATGAAAAGTAGTAGGTGAATATAAGGTGGTAGTCAAGGTGGATGATTTTTATAAAAATTGAACAAGTCCACTTGTCATCTGTTTCAATATTTTTTTACCTATACTTTATAGCACAGATGCCTTATTTTTGTGATTTCACTTCTTAATTTTTTTCATACAAATCCTATTCCATTCTTTTCTATTGTACAGTTTGGCTAATGTTAATTGATGGAAATATTGACTACACACAACAATATAATGAGTGGTATAAGGTTAGAATTTATGCATTGTTGTGCAGCTGCAGCACTGAATGAGGCATAATTTATGTGGGATTAATAAGTGAAATATCACTGGAAATTAAAAGATCCCCCAAACCCAGAAAAAACAGGTGCTAAAAATGAAGGTGTGAGATTATCCATACTATTGTTAGTATCTGTTACATAAAGGTCTTCAATTTGTAAATTTAAAACTGTTCTATTGGATAGCTATTTTATTTAGAAGATTGAGAAAACACCTCCAGAACTTAAAAACTGGAATGCTCTTTAAGATGTGACTTCACATACTCTGTGCTACTACTTGTTGTTAATGTGAGCTGCAGTTCAAAGGAACATTTAATGTTCATTTAATAAATTCTGCCACCACTTTTTTTTTTCCATCTTAAAATGCACTGATGTTTAACAGATTCTCAACATACCACTCGAAATAGCAGTATTTGGACACCAGCTGAAAAAATAGGTGGAATACCTTATAAGGGAGGAACATGCATCATTCTTTTGTTTAACAACTTGCTTCAAGAGATTTTATTTTTGGGGGTACGTTTGTGTCAGATTTTTTTTTTAAAATGTCATATGCTCAACAGATTCTGAAGGAAGTGGTCATGGGAGTGAAGATGCATCAAAGGACAGTGGTGAAGGTTCCTGTACTGAATCAGAAGAAAATATCTTGGAGGAGGAACCAGCAGAAGAGAAAGTAGAAGAGCAGCAGCCCAAAAGCTCCACTGAAGAAGAGGTGCCAACAGCAGACAAAGAGGTGATTAAAACTGAAAAGAAAGAGCAAGAAGATGAAGAAAAGCCAAAAAAGAAGAAGGAGAAAGCAGCTGAACCTGATCCTGTGGCCGATGAGCAAACAAATGAACCAAAAAAATGGAATTTGCGAAGGAACCGACCTTTGCTGGATTTTGTATCAATGGAAGAACTAAATGATATGGATGACTATGATAGTGAAGATGACAATGACTGGCGGCCTACTGCTGAAAAAAAAAAAGGAAAAAATGCCTTGCGAAAAGAGGGGAGTGATGGAGATAATGAGGATGATGAAGATGATGGGAGTGGAAGTGATGAGGATGATAATGATGAGGAAGGTAATGAAGAAGATAATAGCAGCACAGCTAGTGATGGAGGATCCAAGAAGAAGAAGAGTAAAGTTCTTAACAGGAATAATGCAGATGATGAGGAATTGACAAATGATAGCCTGGCTCTTTCACAAAGCAAGAGTAATGAGGTAGTGCAACCAACTTTCTATAATAATTATATCTGTTGACAAATGGAAACTACTCTCCAGTAGCTATTCTGTTAATTTGAAGTGTTAAACTGATTGGCTGGAATTGTGTTTACAGGAATAAGTGCAGCAGCAAAATTGTGCTAAATAGGCGTTGCATATTAAATAACCTTACCGGACAATTTGGCCAAACTAATGCCACTAAAATCAATAGAGAGACTTGTCTTGGCTTTGTTTGGGGTTGGTGGTTGGGTGTGCATTAGTCCTAAAGCAAATAGAAGGTCCAGTAGGCAGATCAACATACATTAGTGAGACTGTTTTAGCATAAGTGTAGCATACCTGTCATGTTTTAAAAGTTAAAAGCATCTGTGATGTTTTTAATAGCCAAATGATAGGTTATTCTTAATGCTAACCCTTCTTTGTGACAAACATTGAAGTCTGAACACTAATAAAGGATATATTCACTGATAAAGGAATTTTAAGTAAAGAAATATGCATGCTGGTTTTAAAATCAAATAGGATAATCATAGTTTATGTTGAGTTTCCTTATAATGCTCAGAAGTGATTTCTTACAGTACTTAAAAGCATTTGGGAACTATTATTGCATTAAATATCTTCTGCTTGCAGAATGTGAAAATTAAAAATTATATAAGTGTTTAATAATAATGCACTTTTTTTTACCCCCCTATGCAATTACAGTTGCCTAGAAGGTTATGCTTGTGGAAAAATTAAGATATTAGGTTGTCAGGATGGTTGACTTTATATCCCACAGTGGCAAAATTTTGAACAAAGTAAAAAGAATTGCTGTAATATCTACATTCAGTTTTCATGAAGTAGTTGCAATGTGAACGTAACATATGATAAATGATAACATTACACTATTTAAAGTTCTGCTGTTCCATTTAATCTTTATTTTAATTTGTAAAATGACAAGGAACTAAACAGGATTTGGAAGAATCAGTTGTTACCATTTCAGATACTTTATTATGTATTTAATGTATATGACTGTGAATTAGCTGTGGTGTTTTAATTGCTAGTAATAATTGTGATGGGGAAAAAAATCCCATAATTCTATTTTGGGTTTTTTTTTACCTTTTGTATAGGTATCTCCTTGCATTGTTTATCTCTGTAATTCTAGTGTTGTTACTTAAATTCTCTTCTCAGCAGCTGAAAGTGCTCAGTACTGATGATCAGAACTGCCAACAGCGATAGGCAGTTTTCTTTCAGAATTCTTTCCCATATCAGAATGGAGAAGTGAGTCTACATTCTTAGGGATATAGATCCCTAAGGATCTTGATTATGTCCGTAATTTCCATTGACTTGAAAAATTAGTCCTGTTTCAGAAACTCAGAGCTGTCCCTGATGGGTGTCTTTTGTGGAGCTTCTTAATATGCATGGACCTCAGATTCCATTCTTGCCTTGGATTTAGGACATTGATCAAAAGATAAAATAAAAATTTAAAATTCGATTTATAACTTTATAATTGATAATTTATCTTTATTTCATGTAAAACAAAGTACTGTTTATGAATAGATCTTTCTCAAGAAGTCTTAGAATAGTGAGTGCCTATAGATTGGAGACTGTAATTTTTAGATTAATACTCAACTGTATTCTGACAGTATACTCTCCACTACTACAATATCTTAAAATAGTAAAAAAAAAAAAAAATCCTCTCTAGCAGACAAATCTAGCAGAATCTCATTACACTGAGGAAACCAAGTTCTTAGAAAATCAGATGTCTGAATACATAATTAAGTTAGGAAAGAATGTTCAGGTAATTAACTCTGAATGTATTTTAGTATCCTTTATATGCATTCTTCCTTCCCTTTACTTACTTTTTGTGGGTGGATGCTGGGGTGCTGTTGGGGGTTGGTGGTTTGGGGATAGTTTCTGTGTGTTTTTTATTTTATATTAATATATGTTACAAAAATATCTTGAAGTCTGCATATGCAGTGTCCTAACCTGTGCTGTAATGAAATACCATTTGCTTTTCTGCTGTATTAAGCACAGAATACAAACTTAGCTTTCTTTTCTAGGGTCAAGCATCATTTGTAGCTAAATGGTGCTTTTCTGGTTTTATGATTGCTACCACTTTGAGATTCTTCTATTCTCAGTGAGGTGGTTATTTAATTTTTTTTTGTTTTTATTACTTTAAAGTTAGAATCATATAGGAATATGGCTTGAAATGCTCACTTTCTTCATTAACACTGCAAAAAGGGGAATTGCATAGTGATTCAGCTGAAATCCTTTGCCTCAGTTGGGTAGGGAACAGGAATTGTTCAGGAGTTGGCAGTAGTTATCATCTCCATGTAAAAGTTCCAATGCTCTAGACAAGTGGGATCAGCTTCTGGGATGGGGACTTCCAGGTGCTTACATGCACTAAGCAGGGGCAGAGCAGCAAATATTCCAGGTTACTCCTTCTCCAGGTCTGCATAGAAAATTGTTATTCTGCTGCTGTGTCCTGTTGCCTGTCTTCACATAAAGTAAACCATAATGGATGGGAATCCTAACTTAGATTCTAATCTGATGCCCTTCCATCATTGATTGTTTCTTTTTTTGCCCATGTTTTCATATGTTCTGACTGTAGAAACACTGTCTTTTTCAGTGTTGTTTTTACTGTGTGATTCTGTTTATTTAAATTGAAGTATAATAGTTTGGGGTTTGTTTTTATTTATGAGACCTTGGGCTTCTAAAACAGTAGAGATCACAATTTTTTTCTAGACTTCCATGAGTGAAGCCAAGTAACAGTGTAAGTCAAAGTTGCTGTCAGAAAAAAAGCTGATTTCTGTAGAATTGCGATGCGACTGAGAAAGCTGTGCCACTGCACAATTAACCTGCAAAGTTAGGGGGTACGTGCTGCCATTTTTCTGTCTGTAATGAGAAGGATAAGCTAAACATGGGTATTTTGAGTAATGAGAAACCACAGTATTTTTAAAAAAAATGTGCAGGTTTACTGGCTTTCCTCAAAAAACCTTCCAACTTTGTCCTAAGAGGAGCATGTTGGAAGAAGTGATCCAGAAGTTTGAACTCTGTAGCTGAGAGTCTTGTATTTTTCACAGTGTTGCCTTCCTGTAAGCAAGCGTGTCTGTGGTTTTGTAATCTTCCATTTTTATTTCTGGATGAGGTGTTTTGTTTAGGCCGTGTTTCCTGATATTGTTTAGAGCAAATGGTTGGGGGGATCCATAAGCCCGTCTGAAGTGCTGAACGTTTTCTAGGTCAAAAAGATTCTAACAAGCCACCCCTATTACTGGAGGTCAACTTTGAGCTCAGCTTTAGCTAGTAAGGTTGTTTTACGACTTTACCAGCCTGTCCAGATAAACCTAAAGTACAAAGAGACTTAATTAATAGTTCACTGAACATTTTGTGCAGAGACTTACTGTATTAGATTGAGAGGCTGTCATGAAATAATTGTACAGTTCGAGAATTTAAAAAGAATACCTATTTCAGGTAGCATTCATGTTACTTTTTATCTGCTTAGGCTACACGTCACGGTACTGAGGCTATGATTTGTGTTATAAATGGGGGGTTAGAATGAGAAAAAGATGTTTGAAAGGGTGTTTGACACCTTATTTTTTATTTTTTATTTTTTTTTCTTCTGGTAGGGTACCAGAACAGTTTAGGGATGCTGTCAGATCTCATATTTAAATGGATGCCATCTAGATTTGAACTGTTGTAATAGTTTTAATAAATCATACGGTTTTTCATAGATGCATATAAATTTGCATTACAACAAAATGGAACTGTGTTAATAATTTGTTATATTTAATGTAAGCGAAAACTTGTCAGGCTTGTGTTAGCTTTTTATTTTCAGATTTTTCAAGTCAGTGTGATGATTTATTTTTTTTAATTTATTTTTGGAAGGTGCAAATTTCAACACAATGAAGCAACTTTTCTGAATATTGGGATATTTGAAGTTCACCTTTAGCCTTGGTGGTTTTATTTGGTTTGGTTTATTTTTAAATGGTTTCTTAGGTGTTGTGCATGTTTGTTCCTTTGTGTAGAATGTAAAGAAAGACATATATCATTCTGTCTGAGGAAATAAGACCCTTCTTCAGCTTATGAATCATAACAGACCTGTTGATATATTGAGATCAGATTGTATCCATCCTTCCTCCCAGCTCTTGTATTTGTGGATAAAGTGTTTGAATGTTTACACAACAAAAGTGCTTTTAATCTTGTGAAAATAACGTTCAATATTTTTTTTTGTTTGTTCAAAAATTGAGCAAATGACTGATACTTTGTTTGTTATAAATAAAAGTAAGTTCCTAGCATAATCCATGTTTCTTCATTTTTCAATATTAGGACTCACTAATCCTTGAGAAGTCTCAAAATTGGAGTTCCCAGAAGATGGACCATATTTTGATTTGTTGCGTTTGTCTTGGAGATAACAGTGAAGATGCTGATGAAATTATCCAGTGTGACAACTGTGGGATAACAGTGCATGAAGGTAATACAACTCTTTATTCTCATGGTGGGAGGAAAGCATATGCTTTGCTTGTAATAAAATGTTTATTTTCCTTCTTCGAGAAACCCCAAGCCTTGAACTCTTGCAGATATCTTTTTGTAATATTCCATGGATCCTTTTTAGTGGTGAAGCATCCAGCTTCTACTTTAGCAAAGCAAATATAAGCAACTACTGGACAGGACATGGTCTGCAAATATCTATATAATGAATCACAGTCTGTAAATACTGGGATGTTAAAATTGTATTTTCAGGCCATGTGTTTTTTGTCTTACCTATTTCAGTGTTTTCGATTGCGTAATTGGGATACAAGATCATGAGACTAGGAAGGCCTTTTAAAAGGAAAGGGTGTTTTTTACATAAATTTTTGTTGTACCAAGAAGGAATACAAGTGAGGAGAAGGTATAAGACTCATCCATGACATTTAGTTTTAAGTAAAAACAGCTAGCCTTGAACATTCTCTTGATTTTCACTGACGAGGAAATGGGGAGATTTTAAAGTTAGAATATAGTCAAATCTTTGTTTTGATAATTCCTTCAAAATCTAGTCTATATGTGTTAAAAAATATAGGAGGTCTGATTTTAAATAAATACTTCTGGGATAATTCTAAGTTGTGGTGTTCTATCTTTGAGGATGGAAGGGTAGATACACAGACATGCATATGCTAAAACCCAAACATAAAAAACCCTTTTATTTCTTTGCTAGTCAGGCTTTTTTCTTTTCTTTTTTTTTTTTTTTCTGTTTATTTTCTGTTGAAAAATGAAAGGCATTAATTTATGGGATTTCATTTTAATTTTTTTTGGTGCTGTTAAGCATGTCTCTTCAGGTAGGAAGTGCTTTTATTAATCCACTACTCCCCTTTTGTTTTGTCATACTAGATTAAAAATTGTTTCAAAACAGTATTTTTCATGCATTAAGCTGTCATTCTACTCTTTGCTTAACATGAGTTAGGAAACCAAGGATGGAATTTCTGTCCTCAGGTTCAGGTGCCTTATGTTAAATGTCAACATGTACTCTAGCTCCTGAAATCCTGTTACGGTCTTTTGAAGAGGTATTTGGTACTGTCAATAGAATTTAGAGAGCAGTTTAGTTGAAACAATTTATGATGACCTGAATCTTGATCTAGGTGCCTTTAAGAGCATTAGTGAGGTCTTCACTAACTATAATAAGTGTTAGACACCTAAATTTAGGTGCCTTCTTATGCTTGCAGAATGCCTCCCTTTGTATGCACAGAGTTTTTGGAAAGTAATGTAGAGAATATATTCAGATTTGAGATGCAGTGACTCCAAGTTAGCTTTATAGAGTCTTGACAGATTCCATGCCCCCAGCCCCACCCCAGTCGAATATTAGCTTGTTAGAAAAGAGAAATTGAATTAAAGTTTCTAGTTAGGAACATGTTATTTCAGAGTTCCCCAAACAGTACATACAGTCAATGCATCAAAACCCTAAAGATTTGGAGCTTCTGGACTGTAAGACTTATTTAATGATTGTACAGTTAGTCATGTTAAAATGCAGAATGACTGTGATAGAAAAAAAGATCTTCTGAGGTTTTTAAAATAAAATGATGGCAAATTTGTTTTTTATCCCAGAGGAGTGTGTTAAAAATGCCCAAAAGATCACTTCCTTCTTTTATTTACCAGACCTTTGTACCTACTAAAGGTAGGCAACAAAGATTATAGCTGGCTTTTATCACAGGAAGATAGTTCCATAGTTCAAAGATCACTTGAATTTTAGTAGTTCAAAATCTGTCAAAGTAATTACTGCTATTCTTCTTTTTGAAGTGCTAAAGGCAAAGATTCCCTATAGTCCCACTGATAGAAAGAGTACAATGTACAAATATTTATTTTGTTGTTATTGCAACCAAGTAAAATAGATAAATTCAGAAGATTTAAATTGCTAGTTTGTTCTGGTGTGTACATGCTAATTAACTGTGGATGTTGGTTAATTTTTTTATGTTTATGCTTGAATGTTTAGCTTTTTACAATTTACTTTAATAAATACGTAAAAGAATATGTAAAGCAGTTGAAGTTCTGTTTGAATAGGTGAAGCCTTACCAAAAAAAAAAGCAAGCTGTATAGGTGAATGTAAATGTTGACTGTCATAAAAATGTAAATTTCCCCATAACAAGATGAACTTCAAGTCTATGGTAAATGTGATTTGGAAGGTTTCTTGTTGTTTTATGCGTATATTTCATTGCTGAATATATATATCAAAAATAAATACATGAATACAGTTTTAAGTAAAGGTGAACATTTATTTTAGTGTTTTTTTTCTGTATGTTGATATTTTATAATAAGTAAGAGCAGGTACTATTTTTAATCTGATGTTTTTCAGTAATTTGTTTAAATAATTGCAGCATATCAAAATTTCATTAAAAAATTTGGAACCTTTGAAGCTTTAGCTTGATTCAGTAATCTTTTATACATGTGTCCAATAACTTGGAGATTTCTGTACTCCTGCCTATTCTATTGTTTCTGAATGCATTTATAAATAAGTTGCAGTCAAAACCAAAATGCAATGCAACAGTTACTTTTTGTTCCTGTTGGCTTAATTGTTCGGATTTTGTGATTTCCAAAAGGAGATTGAGAAGTAGTTGAAGACATAATTACCATCTAATCACATAAAAGTTGCTTGCAACCTTGAGAATGAATTCTTTTATGTTAATTGAGGCAAGGTTTACTCTGAATGTTATTAGCTTTAATCTGAACCTTTCAACTGTATGCCCAGGTTGTGGACAGAGGTTGTATTATAAAAATCCTTCATACCCTTATATACGGCTGCTTTGTAGTTTGAAAAATGTATTCCAGTAATAAGTGAGTCCATTTTGTAAATACATTGGAATCCAAGACCTTGTTCTTATTTTTGCAGGCTTCCTTTAGTAGGTAGATTACTTTGACTGCAGATACCATGCTGTGTCCTGAAATTTGTTCTAATATTTGAGCTTTTGAGCTGTTCAGAAATGCAGTTTCTACCACACTATTGAAAGAAGAGGTTTCTAGTTATGAATTGAATAGAAATCGATGCAGTTGTTTACCTGTGGGCGCCTGCAGTTGGGAAGAATAATATGCCAATTTCCTGTGAAGTAATTTTGATACTTAGCAGTTGTCTTTTCTCTAGAATCTCAAACTCAAGATGCCTATTATCCTGTAATGCCCAAGCACAACTGCTCGAATACCACAGGGTTTTTCTTAATATTTTTTGTATGCAATTTCAAGGTGTATTATAAATTGATTTGTTTACTTTTCTGTAGCACTGTAGATACTTATTTGGAATGAAGTGCACTCCTTTCACAGCCTGCTGGTGTCCTGCACAGGGACCCAGATAATGGTGATATTGGTGATTTGATTGTACTTTTCCTGATGGCCTTATTTTCTTTCTCCTTGTTGACTATTACAGAAGCTATTTTACTTCAGTCTTACACCCTTGGCTTGTGCCTTTGTACTCTGCTGAAGTGGAAGCTTCTTTCTACCATAGTAGAAAGGTGACTGAAAAAGGTTTCTCTATGGTGGCTGCGTCTGTTTTTAATAAGAAGTTATTCACTGGTCGTGAAAATGCTGCCCTTGAGTTGAGCCTACGCTTTCTGCACACCAGGGCTTGCTCCCTTCCCTGGGAGGGCTCTTGCTCTACTTGTAGCTACTGGTCAAAGGGCAGATCCCATGTAATAGTGTGGCCCCATCACATGAAGGTGAGCCTTCCAGTTGCAATCCCTAAGTGGCTGAATGCCAGCATGGTTGCTGGAAAGAATCTGTTACCCTTTTTTCAAAGAGTAAGCAAATGCTGCCTTGCATTTTAAGTCAGGCAGGGTCTAGAACACCATTCTCCCTTGCTCCACTAAGTTTTGCCTTTCCTAGCGCAAAGCATCTTTCCACTGATCGTGCTGCTCCTTTACTCCTGCGCTGGGGTGCTTGGTATCTTTTGAGTGCCTGGTGCAGCAGTTGCCTAGTTGAGTCATGATTTGTACTCCTGTTGGTTTGCTTGATTGTGTTTGTCAACTGTTACATGAGGTTTTCTGTGGGAAAAGAAGGGGAGTAACTCATTTGGGAGCAACTTTGCCAGCACTCATGTGCAACACAGGAACACGGCCAAGAGTTAGAGGGGGTTCTCTGATTTAGGCCTGGAGTCATGGACTGTTAAGAAGCATTTTTACTTGCCTTATTGAGAGGTTTTGTAATGAATAGAAATTCAATTTCCTTTCCAATGCAGCTATTTGTTGTGTGATGTTTGTATCAGCTGCATGGCCTGCATCACTTGTCCAAAAGCTATCTTTGCTCTGCAGACAAATGGCCAAAAATCTATGAACTTTGTGGAGCAAATAACTGGTTCATAATGACAGAAATCTGTTGCTGACTGTAAAACTGCATATGTAGCATACATATAATGATAATTTAATATCCGCTTTTATACTCTGCATTCATCTTTTATGTCTAAACAGCCTGTAATTAAGTCCATCAATTAACCCCCCTTTTTTTCTTTTTTCAAGATAAAAAAAAGGAAATAAAAAAAGGAAAAGTTCACATTGCTAGGGAAATAGTCTTTCTTACTGAATTTGTAGTAGTACAGTTGCTTTTCAGTGTGTATACTTCTGTGTGGAGATAATTCTCATTTCTTTTTATCAAAATCTTCCTTAGGCACTAATCTATCATTTCGGATAAATGCTTTTGTTGTAAGATCTTGTAATAGAACACCCCCCACTTGGAGTCAGGTTTTTTGACATATTGATTGCAGCATGTCTGAAGAAAATGTCTGGTGCATATCATGGGACATGCCATAACTATTGCACTTGGCTTAGTTGCTGTGAATTAAATGAGGGGAGTCCTATGTTCCTCTAGCTATTTCTTTTCCATCCCCTCTATTTGTTTCTTAATTTACTATGATCTGTATGACAGGGAAGGCAATTTCCTGTATAGTTACCAAATTCTTTAAAGTACAGCATAACATTTTCCCATTTTAATTTTGCTTCTTATCCTCATCTGCTGCTGTCTGATATAAAAATTCATTTTATGGAATTTTGTGTTCTAATATTGTCCTTTTACTAAGTAAAAATACTGTTCTGAATTTGAGGCATAAATTAATGTCTTTATTCAGAACTGTTGTTCCAATTAAGGATTGAATGCCACATAGTTTGAATACTGTGCTCTCACAGCATTTAATTTTGCAAACCTAAGGTTTCCTTAAAGTTCGTATTTTCAAGATCTTTATAAGATCACATTTCAGAGTAGATGTAATTACATCATATATGTGTCATTTTGTAGGAAGAGGATTAAAAATAATCAGATATAAGGGAGTGGTAAATATAATAAGGCAACTGTGTTGAAATCAAAGTAAGACAGTTTGTTGAAGTCGCCATTCTAATTTTAGCAGACTGATGGCACTTTGGTTAGAAAAACAAATTTAATTACTTCAAATTGGTGAAGAAGCATAAAGGTTTGAAAGAAACTATTTTATTTTGCCATATCAATTGATGTCAGTGTTACTGCTTCTGTAGTGTTAGATAATTTTTAGTAAGTACATTTAGGAAAATGTTAACATGTTAAGAAGTCTGAAAGAATCATAAAAGCTTAATTGTTCATCAACTGATATCAATGAGCTGTGTGTTTATACATTAATTTGATTGCTTAAAGGTAGCTTTACTGACATGTATTCAAGAGTCTGTTATTAGAACTTAAAATATTACGTTCTTGAGTGCTTCTTAAAGCTGATACCACATTATAAATAAAATGAAGTTACCTTATGTGTGAGCTGTACGATCTTTTATATACCTAATGAAACTTGTTTGTGAATGCACTTCTGCACATTACTTATCCTTTGATTCTGGAGTACTTTTTATAATGGAAAAGAAACATTTTGACTTTTTATTTTAATTGTTATTGATGAGCCTCATTCTGTAATGGAAGACTCTATTTCTTAAATGGTTCCTACAGTGTTACTGCTTATTTCCTGAATGCAGTTTTAGTCTATTATGCAGATCTCTGTTTCTGTCACAAGGGGATTTAGAGCACTGTTGCTATTTTATTACAGTCAGTGGGTAATGAACCAAAATAACAAATCATGTTGCTAGCTAATTGCAGAATTCAGTAATTTAACTGTTCTGCAAGCACAAATGTTGACTTGATCACTGTATTTGACAAATAGCTGAATTTAATCTTTCAATAAAGTCTCTAGTGTGTTTTAAGTGTTGACAATGAAATAATATTTTTCTCTTGATGAATAACAGATAAATGTTCCAAGTGTGGCATAAATACAGTTTTGTGGTGGTAAGCTTTAAGATTTTTCTTTGTGTCATTTGCAGCAGTAATAATACTACTCTTGTGAAAAATCTAAATAACAGGCTTCTAAATCACTTCAAAAATACCGGTTTTCTAAATTTGTGGTGATTAAGCATGCATAGACATCTTAAGAATCATAAATAATCCAGTGGATATACCAAAGAATAATGGAGAAATTGAATTATTGAGTCTAGCTGTAAATTAAAACCAGGTAAAAATGAGAAATTGTAAAAAAAAAATAAATATACTTGATCAATCACCAATGTCATGTCTCAGAATTGTCAGTCTGTGCTCTGAAAAGTGTACTTTGATTTTGAAGTTGTAGGTCTTTTGAGCTGTCCTACGAACCCTAAAGTATGCAAATAGTGTTTTCTGTTTCATGTGTATAATCTCTAAGTTGATTTGGATGCTGAGTGCAAAGTGGCAAGCTGAAGTGCATATTTGTTGACTGTCATAACCAACATCTAAACCTGCCCACCCCCACCCACTAATAATGTTTATTTTCAGAGTAGGAAGGAGAAAGAAAAGAATATCCAAGAGAAGGCTGCAGATGATCACAAATCACAAATACTTGTTGCATTTAACTTGAAATATATTTATTTGAAAAAATACTTTGAGTTTTTCTCAGTCTTTGTTGTTTACTCAAAGTCTTGTTTTCTTCTTAATGGATAGTCTGGAAGAACATCAAGTGTTGCAAAAGGAATAAAGTAAACCAACTTTTTTTTTTCTTCTTTTTTAGCTGCGATCTAAAATAGCCACATAAAATAGATCACTTCTTAGAATCTCTTTAAAGTGTAAATTTTGCACTGAAGATAATATTTGCAAAAATATTACAAGCTTTCTTTGAACTCTGTGTCATTACTCTGAATGTATACATTTGTATGTTTCCTGTTGAAATCCTAACTGACAACTCTCTACAGTTGTCTTGTCTTACAGTGGTCTTCAATTTTTTGTGTGTGCAGGTTGCTATGGTGTTGATGGAGAGAGTGACTCTATCATGAGCTCAGCTTCAGAAAATTCCACAGAACCTTGGTTTTGTGATGCATGCAAATGTGGTGTCACACCTAGTTGTGAATTGTGCCCTAACCAGGATGGGATCTTCAAGGAGACTGATGCAGGCAGGTAAGACTGAAGAAGTGATGTTTTGAATTTGGTGTCATCTTACACTTAAAATACCTAGTCTGTTCCTATAGGAGACAGTGACACAAACTAAATTTTTGTAGTTGATACCCTCTCTCTTTCCTCACTTTTGATTTGGGTGCTTTTTGTATAGTCAACAACTAATATTTTTGTGTACTCTGCATGGACATTATTATATTAAGAAAATGTTGTCTTAAGGTGAATTAGAGCATGAAGATTTATGGAGCAAAATACGTACCTACATGAAACAAAGATCACCATTTATTTCGGGACTGATGAATCCTGTTTCTTCACTATGAAGTTACCATGTATTGTTATATGTTTAAAGATGTCTTGCTGTATATGCTAGAAGATGTTTCTTTGTTTCCTTGAACTACTTTTTAACAAAAAACCACACTAGTGAAGGTGATGGGAGTCTTCAAAAATAAACTTTTTTTTTCATCAAGAAGGCTGTTTACATTTAATAAAAAATGTTTCCTGTGTGGAGGAAGTTAATAACACAAACTCTTTGTTCAGTCATCTGCAAGGATGATGGCAAGAAAGACTTACGTCACTTAACCAATGTTTTGAACTGTTGACAGCAGGGACTGAGGATCAGAAACTTAAGAGAAAAATTGTGTAGTTGTTTTGGGTTTGCTCAAGCTTGGAGGTTGCAGAAAGAAGAGCAGGGTTTGAGACTCTTAAGCCCCACTGCTGAAGAGTAGTACTATGCTCTAGCAAGGGAAGCTGCTGTAGCTGGTTTTTGATGTTTGCTTTATTATTTTTTTAACTATTTTAAATATTTTTTTACTTTACAGTCTTAGACTTAATTGTTGGTAACACTGTAACGATCTGCTCTTGCCACCATTAAAAGCTCAGTGGAATTCAGAATGATATTTTGGAAAGGTTTTTTTGACATACTGTATTATCTGTCTTCAGAAAAGTAAATAAATTATTAAAATGTCATAAGTTGATTCAGGCTTTGTGAATTGAGTTGTACATGCCCTTACATTTCTCCCTTAGTTTTCAGCAAACCAAATTGAGTTTATATTGGGTATAAAGAGATAATGAAGGTATTCATAACTCTGAATGCTGATAGTTGGATGCAGGTGCTAGCAATAACCTTGGGAGGTATCTGCTTTTCTCCACTGAATATACACTGAGCTCAACTTATCAATATGTAGCTGAGTTGCATTTTAAAGATATATCTACAGCATGTAAAAGCAATCTATTTTTTTCCCCTTCATGTTTTCCACTTGCATCTGATAAAGGGGGAAACAATGAAAATAAAATAAAATATTATGCTATTAAAAAAAATAAATCACATGTGTGAATCAGTATTTGTAGTAAATAATTTTGCCCTTGTAGAAGCAGTTGTCCTTTTTAAATACTTTTGAGCTTCAGATCCTCAGTTTCTGGTCTGTCTTAGGTTCAGCAGTGTCTGTGCATTCCCAATGTAAAGCTGTTACACAATTAAACATTGTACTTCGCAGTTCTGTTTCAACTTTAATAATAATGCTGCTATATGAAAAAACAACTTCAGAGGCTGAAGACAATTGCCTGCCAGTTAGGAAATGTGATAAAATTTGCTAGGTGATACTGATTATTTCAACCTTTTCATTCCTGTTCTCTGTAGGGCAGTTTAAGCACTATATATGTTATTTCCCATATAGCTGTAATAGAAGCTACAGTGAACATTTTAAAAATTGCTTAAATTTCTTCTAGTAAAATAGTGGTATGCTTTTGGTTAATGTGGAGGTGTTTTCTGTGTGACAGTGGTTCTTTGTGCAGAAACTCATGCCTGCTTTGGTGATTGTGGGCATTAACAGAATGATTTATTGTTATGATTGTGTTTTTACTTGCTAGATTATGTGATACGGCTATTGTGAGTAACTGCAAGTTTATTCTCTGCTTATGTACTAGGAAAAAAACTGAGTACCACCTGAAAATTCCTGTATTCTCTTCCTTTTTTTATCTTTCATTTACAAGTAAGAATTATCAAGGGTAATGAGGCACTACAGGCTAAGGGTAGGGTTTTGGGGCAGGCAACTTTTATTATGTTTTCACTGTACTCAGTATACTGCAACCCAGTTCAGTTCTGTTCTTGAAATACTATCAGAGAAACACCACTGAATAACAGGATCCTTTAACCCACCATTGCCCTTCATCCCCTTACACCTTTGAAAAATAAAATCTTCATACGCATTGGTTCTGGAAATTACACAAACCAAACATACTCAGTTTCTCTTCATAATCAAGTTAGAATAATTACTCTTGTTCCTGTGTGAAAAGTGACTTAGAGTAATGAGGTGCTTAATTCCTCTGCAGAAGCCTTTTCATATTAACCTCTCAGTTTCACAAGTATAAATGTGTATTTATGAAATTTTATTTCTCAAAATGCTTTTATCCAAGAATATGAATTCTGCCATTTTTTTGATATCAAGTTTTTCTTCCTCCCTAATCAACATCTGTCATCATTGCTCCAAGCTAAATGTATGGTAAAGTAACAAGGAAGATTATTCTTCTTTGATTACCCAATTTGTCTTAATTACAAGCTTCTAAAACATGTGCTGCTAAACAAATGAGCAGGAAAATATTTAGAACTGGTATTAAAAGCAGCTGAGATTGCTTCAGCTGTGAACTTGACTGACTTGTGTATGTTTTTTAATAGATTTAGGTCTGAGTTCCCATATAGGTCATTAAAGAAATGAAGCACTTGTGTGCCAATCACACTGAAATGGCAGTTTAAATCTGTAATACTGTAATACTTGGGTGACATGTACTAAAACATTTTGAGAAGGTCAGTTTGAAGCAAGCAGCCAGCTGTTGGGTTTATCATAGATAAACTCCTACAGAGTGCAGTAGCATTTAATACACCAGTGGAGCAGGAAAAAACTGTGAAAATTAAATTGAGAAGCAGTTGCTTGTAGAAGATATCTATCTTTATATTGAACTTTGGAAGGTACATTTAGGAGGCTGTATTAAAACTTACTATCAAAAATCTCCAACCAGAACCTTGGATTTTTGTTAAGAATAGCAATTGTAGAGATACAAACTCTGTTTGTACAAATTTGTTCTATATAGCACATCTTAAATCAATGGAAGAGTATCGAAAAGAAGTCCTACAGAATTCAGATGGCTTTTATTTACAGACAAGAGTTTATTTCAAGGTTACAGGTCTCATTCTGCATGTGGTATTTTGCTTTTTTATAAAAGGAAGTATTTTGATTCTTTTTGAAAACAAGTCGAATATCCTCAATTAAATGAAGTATTTATTTTAGTAAATGCATAATAATTACCAAAATACGCATTTTTTCACACACATTCTTTATTTAGAAGAACATTTCATAAAGTTGTGATTGTGATTTATGCCAAACTATTGCCAATTCTGGATACAGGATGGAAGGTCAGTGTTGGTACGAGGCTCTCTGTTTCTCCCCTCCAGGAATATCGTGTGCCTCCATTGCTTTTGTGGGGAGGCAGACAGAAGATACACTTCTCATATATTAATGAGTCTTATTTTTTTGCATGTAACATTGTACTAAGTTAGAGGGTTGTGCTGGCATGCTGATGTGTTTATACTGTAATGAAAACAGTGATGAGTTTTACTCCCTGTAAACAACAGTTTGGCAGAACACTTGAGTATCTCAACTAGTTCTCTGGCAGCTAGCATGCTGTCATATTTGTGCCACGCTATTTAAAGGCAAGGTTGTCAAGTTTTGAGTCTTTCAGTAGTTGGAGTCCTGTCCTCAAACCATTGGGTGGATGTGGAGTATGCTACTAAAATCTGTAAAGACAAAGCAGTGCAGTTATTACATGTAAGTGTGTCTCTGGGATATACATTATTGTTTTAAGTTTTCATGTTAGAACAGAACAGAATTTTTATTCTTCACCAGTGATATGTTTACTGTTAAAATTTAATGACTGGGAAGATCAAAGTGCTGAATAAATATACCTGGTAAGGGTCAAACACAGGATATTTCATCTCAGTTACATCTGAAGCATCTAGTTGTATCCCATGACATCTGGGAGCTTGTAGGTTCAAACTTGTAGATTTGTTGTAACCTCTGCAGTTGTAAGGCTGTTTTCTTGAATATTTTAAGATAACAGAAAGTAATAATCTTTACCTTCTTTCTATGACAGTTTGCTCCCACCTACTGACTTATCAAGGGGTAACAGTTTCTGAAATTGTGGTAAAACAGAAAGATTGTTTTGGAGAGGAGCACTTCTGGTTTTGGAGTAGTTTCTCTTAGTTGATTTGAGTCGTGCATGCTGTGTAGAACAGATTTTGGGTATGCCATGAAACTGATGATTTGTGAAAATGAGAATTGGATAGCTGTTTGCTGTGTAAGAAGAAGAAAGAGTATCTTCTGCTGCAAGGCTGTCTTTTTGTAACAGAGTTTTAGGATATTATGAGGAGGTCCCTGAAAGCCAGACTTGAGGCTAAAACCTTTACCATTGTGTTGTATTTAATTAGTAGCCACTGAGGTCTCGATTTACGTTGTTTCATTTTATGCCTCTGGGAGCTGGAGATTTAGACCTATTACCCTCCAGTTTGTTTGTGGCCAGTGAAGAAGAGTGCAGCAAAGTAACAGTCTGGTCATATGAGTTTCAGATAGGTTTTTCTGCAGTACAGCTCAGGTGCATTTATAGCTGAATGCAGCTCCTATCTGTTGCTTGAAACTAACTAGTTTTGGTGATACTAACACATGTAGCTGTAAGAATGAAAAGCAGTGCTGTGCTGTAGGTACTTCACAGCTGTATGCCTACAGCTCAGTGTTGCTGTGACTACCTCTTTCATTTTGTGCCTCCCCTTCCTGCCCCTTGCCCCATCATGAAGCTATCTGTCTGCCTTAGCTTTATACCTAATATCAGAATTTTCATACATATTTCATGCTGCGTGAGAAGTGGTGTGGAGCCTCAAGTGAGAGCCATGAAAACAGAAAGGTGATGGTAGCCCAGCCCTTAATCCCGATGAGTAGAGCAATCCCAGTGGCAAAGCCTTAGTCTATGGTTAAGTGACTGAGCTGGTGAATTCCAAATATGCACTCTCCCCCCGCTTCTAATGTACTTGCCTTTAAACACGTTTCTTCTAGCATCTGCAACATTTAGAAGTCACTTTGAAATCTGGAAATGGTGAGTATAATATAGGATCAAGATGTTGAGAACAGTAACCTAATTTTATCTGCTGTTTTAGGTGGGTCCATATTGTTTGTGCCCTCTATGTTCCAGGAGTGGCATTTGGAGATATTGATAAACTGCGTCCAGTAACGCTTACAGAAATGAATTATTCAAAGTATGGTGCCAAGGTAAGTTTAGAACAGAGGTACTGCTGAGGAATAACTGTATTTTACGTTTTTACATTAAGATAACATACATCTTCCCAACTTTATTTTTCTTGTTTATAGCAGCTGCAGCAAGGTTTAGGACTGAAAATGAGATTCAGTTTGTTCACGGTTGTTATACCATTGCTGTTTTCTTTCTCTTTCTTTCTATTTTCCTTATCACTGCTCTCTATAATTTTTGTCACTATTTTCCCCCTAATTTCCCCTTTTTTTTTTTTCACACAGACGCTTTTTTTTACTTGCATTTGAAGTCAGTAGCAGATTGCAAAAATGTGGATGGAAAGTGAAAAGGCTTTATGGGATGTGAAATGTTAGAAATGGAAGGTTAGGTTGATGAAAAAGGCAAGAGATGTACATTCAGTAAGAATTCTTTTAGGGTCTATATCATTATAACCTAGAATGCATGCAAAAAGCTTGCTGGTAAGCTGTATTAAAAAAAAAGTCTGTTACAGTTACAACTGTAAAATCAATATGGTTTTACATGTAAGTGTAAGTCCAGATCACAAGTGGTCATGCACAAACCATACAGCAAACCATTGCAGTAGGCAGAGGACAATGCTCAGTAATTTGGTAACTGCTGGTTTTGTAGCTAATGGAGACAGTGTGGAGAAGACATAGTGGTTGTACTTCTGTTGCTCTAATGCTTCATTTATTCATAGCCCGTTTCGGTTCTTGAAATGTCAAGTTTCATACTAAATAAAAATACACAGTATATTTTAAAAATACATATAATATATAAAATAAATTAAACCACTTTGGCTTGTTGATGTACAACATATGTGTATCAGGAGCACGTTTTCAGCATGGCCCTGCTGAGACCTTTAACTTTGTTTAGAAATATTTGTATGAAAAAAAACCCCTCAGAACATCTCCCCAAACCCTACAACTTGTTGCTACAATGAATAATTATTTTTTAATTTTTTTTTTATTAATGTAAGTAGTGTATAGGAG
>VWZY01013144.1:76078-140058 GCA_013399075.1 Chloroceryle aenea
AAGAACTGCCATGTAATGATCAGGAAATAAATCTTCGTATCATCAAACTTTACTGAGTCATAGCTTTCTAGTTCTTTAAAGATCTTTGAATAGGGGAAGAAAATATTAATTTAAAATGACATGTGCAGTTGAGAATGAATAATTTGAGCACACTCTGTCAATACCCCATGCTTCTGTGGGGTATTGAACTTTGTGTAGCTAGATTTAAAACTAGTTACATAATTACTCCTGAATACACTCAGCTCTCAACTACCTATGTAGTTGAGAAATCACAATAATATGAATACCTCCCAACATACTGGTAAGTGCTGGTTGTGCAAAGTAAGTTTGGGTCCAGCAGGGTTTATTAGCTCTGTTTTTGTGACATGATGCTGATAGTACTGGTAAGTTCCCAGCATTTCCTTCTCTTCCTCTTTCCGCCAGATCAAGATTTTTTTAATCTAAATTATTTGAATTAAATATTTGGAAAGTGAAAGAATGAATGCTAAAAACTGCAGGTGGAGTTACTTGACAGATTTCATTTTCACTGTGATAATTTCATAACTTGCATACATTTTGTAAAATCATTTATTTCACTATTGATGGCTCTGCTGTTGTATGAGTTTGCATTAGTATGGTGCGTCTGCCTGAGTTTACATGAGTGAAGCAGGTTGGATGCTTGAAAAATACATTTCCATGTCCAGTTGTATGTACTGGGATTTTATGAAGTGATTGTTTATCAATGAGTGGTTTCTGTGCCTTTTTAGAAATGCAGAACTGTAAGGCGTCCTTAATACATTCTAGAAATGTCTGACTGAGGAGTTGACACCAAGTATGCAGAAATTCACACCTTACTTTACCGTATGTTGTCTGAATGAAGTTAAAATCTCACCAGTAAGTTCAGTTGTCTTTGTTAATTTAGGATTTAGCCTGAGGAATAAGAATCTTGGAATAGCTTAATCTGAAAAAAAACAAAGAACAAGCATTTAGTAAATTATATATAGTGTATGCATACATAGAAAAGCTCACTTCCAGCAGCATTTGTAAGCTTAAGTAAGGTTTACAAACATTGAGCTGACATGAATACATATGCAGTTGTACAAGTAATTTATCTAGGATTGTGAAAGTGGATTTTTAAGGCACACTTCTGAAGGATATAAAAAAAAGGGTATTTGGTGCTTTGTGGCCTGGGCAGAAATAATCGAGCCAATGATCTGACAAGTCATATGGCCCAAGAAAGTAAATCCCTCTAAAGAGTGTAACATACAAAGCTGTTTATGACTGTTATTGATTGTTGGAAGATGTTCTATATTGATTTTCTAGCTGGGTTTTTTTTTTTTTTTAAATATCAATAAAGGAAATGTACATTCCTTGAGTAAAGCACATGCTTTACAACAGCTTAAATCCAGCTAACTTGAGTTCAGGATACTATTTAGACATTAGTCATTTTAATCTGTCACCTATTTTTGGAATAAGCCTCTGTGTATATAGTTGTATGACATCTTAAATGACCTCAAGGCTTTCAGAACTGAGCATGTAATCAGTGAATAAGTGTCTTGCTGAGGAAGCCGTAAAGCATCCTTGGTCCTTCCAATGGAGAATAAAATGAGGCAGTGGCTGTAGGTGAATCTGCTGCTGCTTTGGGTCTGTGAAGAAAGTCCTTGGGGTCACAGCTGGCCTGCAAACCACATTTGCCATGTTTCTTTGTCATTAATGTTTAAGACCTACTAGTGAGGTAACATGTTAAACTGCATGTAGTATTATCTTCAACAATTCCATTTCTAATCAGAGATGTTCCTTATCCATAGCATGTATACATAAGCACTTTTTGGTTTTATTTTAGCAGTATCCCATACCATATGGTGGGGCAGTTGGATTAGTTTAGTTTTTTCTTTCTGCAAGCAAGTAAACAATGCCTAAATAATAGTCAGCTGGAGTTTTTCCTCTGAAGGTTTGTATGTTGTCATGTTCTGCCAGAATTGCCACTACATAGAGTTCCCACAAGACAGCATTTTCCTGTTAGTAACAACTTGATCTTCTGGGCTGCATCTCCCAGATGGTCACAAATATACAGATGTCATCAACAATATATATTGTGTGCTTCTCTTGCCTGCTTCGCTTCTGTTTGGCCTGTGGTTTTGGCATCTTATAATCAGGTAGTTTAACATTTTATAAAGAGATGTGGCATTGAGAAAGGAATCCCTATGAAAGTATGTCAAAAATGGCAAAAATGCTCATCATCAACTTTGCTCACGCAGATACCAATTTAAAGTGCATAAAGATGTATTTTTGATAGATTGGCCAAAGCTTTTTCCCAGTAGTGAGCTTTCACAGTCTCATCAAATGATCATTATTAGAAGGGATTGTATGAAAGCCAGCAATCATTTGTGTTACTTTTCATTGGTGCATAGATCTCATCAAGAAATCTGTGCATAACTCCAAAACCTTGTGAAAAGGTAATGTTATTTGTGTATGCGTTTTGAAGTAAAATAGAATGCCTATATCAGTGGCTATTTCTTGACTTCAAGAGTTGAAGATTGCGAATTGCATTGATTAGATCATGTGGCTTTTAAAAGGAGAATAAAATACAGATATGTTCCAAAATGATATAGCTCAAAACCAGCTTTGACTTGTTCCCTTTTGTTTTTAATTTATGTAATTCCTTATTGCAGGCTCGAATCAATGCCAGGCTACAGCAGTATCGTGCCAAGGCGGAGCTGGCTCGCACCACCAGGCCTCAGGCCTGGGTTCCCAGGGAGAAGCTACCACGACCACTTACTAGCAGTGCTTCAGCCATACGCAAGCTTATGCGCAAAGCCGAATTAATGGGCATTAGTACAGACATTTTTCCAGTGGATACTTCAGATACTAGCTCCAGTGTTGATGGAAGAAGAAAACATAAGCAACCAGCTCTCACTGCTGATTTTGTGAATTACTACCTTGGTAAGGATACAAATTACATATTTTTCTCGAGGAAAAATGATGACTTTGCTAAATTGGTACTGTGTTAATTCATTGGCTGTCTTATTTTATTTGTATTTCATTGTTTTTAATAGATACATATGAATTCTGACTTCATTTCAGGTCAGGTGTATTAATGCTTGGTATCTATTTAAACAGAAAGTTAGTTACATTTCAGAAAAGAAGAAAAAATATTTCCAAAATCCTACAAACAGGAGACTAAACTGTCTTTGCTAAGAAGGAAGTGGAACTTAGGTACCTTTTGGTACTTTTTTTTTTTTCATACAGTTTCCTCCATTTCTTTTTGGAATAGTGTGACTTTGGGACTCTTCACTAGATGGCTGATCAATGCTCACCATTTAAATACCTATACGGTTTATGCAGCAGACTGTAAATGTTATGACTGTTTGTTCTACTCAATCTGTGTAATAAATCCATAGGCTATAGTTTTGTGCTGTTACGGTTTTATGCTTTTCATTGCTTCACTCTTTTCAGTGCATAAAACTTGAAAATATATCTAAGGATAGGAAATAATGCAATTTTCTTTTAAATAGAGAGAAATATGCGCATGATTCAAATCCAGGAGAATATGGCTGAACAGAAGAATATAAAGGATAAATTAGAAAATGAGCAAGAAAAGCTTCATGTGGAGTATAATAAGGTGAAGAAGTGATGATAAACTCTTGTACTGTTTTAGTATTGCTGCTGTTAATTTTGATAGCATTTTGCCTTACAAGCAAAGTCACTTAGAAGGAAATATAGAAGCTTTTCTTTCTTTAAAAATAATACTAAAAGTATATTTCTTTATAAAAATAATATTCTGTCCTCCATCCTCTTGTACAAGTAGAATCAACTTCTAAAATGCCATGTGTTGACTGGGCACAAGTTCTTTTAACTGACCTCACTGAGAGATCCAGTAATAAATTCCACATGGACAGGCAGGTCCTTCTCAAGAGTGAACTGTGTCTTAAAGTCCTTCTTTTTTTCATTCTTTGTATGCATTTCATTTGAGACTTTGAGACAACAGAGTTTGATAACCCCTTTTTTTGTTTGTTTGTTTGTTTGTTCGTTATGTTTGTGCATATTTCTAGGCTTGTTTTTTTTAATTATTTTTTCCTTGCTTCTGTGCTTCAAACTCTACTTGATAATTGGGAATCTAGGATTGTTGAAGTGCTATTTATTTATTTACATATTTATATCAACTTCAACTACAATTGTGTTCATCCTAGTTTTAATCTATTTTTTCAGGCTGAAATAATCAGTACACACACATTCATAGTGTCTTCTGTGTGTTTTCTTTGAGTGTAGGAAACTTGGGCCCTAAAGAGATGGTATTTCTCCCCCAAAATGTTGCTAGTGTAATTTTTTTTATTAACTTGTCATCACGGTTAAAAAGTATTTTGTGTTTTATTTGCATTTTTACTAAACAAGTATTTCATTAATCTTCAAATATTTTGGAATGGGACATAGAAATAGTTTATCTTTTGTGACAGATGCAATGCTGCAATTCTTGCTGAGTTCAAGCGATGATTAGTGATGACAAAAATAGTGTTGCTATTAATTCTTAAACTGTTGGGTGTACATTTTAAATGCAAACATACGGAAATTAAACAGCAGGTCCTGTGAACTTCCCAAAGATGATAAAGGGGAAAGAGACTGTGCATGGGGCTTTTATCCAAATGGATAGGTTCTATATGTTGGGTGGTAACTAACAGTTACTTCCAGAAGAAAATAAAAAGTTCTGATTGCATCTTTTAGTAAATTATATCTCTTTCTGTGAGAGTGATGAACGTTCTTTGGTATGGCAATATAGAGCTTTAATTTATTTATATGGTTACTTGTTATAATCTTACTACTTAAGTAGTATGGACAAAACATACAACTGTTGCTGTATTTTAGTTTTTCTTTCTAATTGACTTTATGAAGATTTACTTTTATGCCAAAATACTTGAGGCCTTCTTTAGAAAACAGGGGGCTGCCTGGGTTTTCATCTTGGTTCTGTTAAATTGCCGAATGATTGCACTGGCATCAGCTATGCTGACATGAGTTCCATTGTCTTTTTTAATCCTGCAATAAAGTAATGCACCCTAGATAGGTAAGAGGTTTAATTTTATTAGAGAACTCTAATGGATTTTCATTCCTGTTGATTTTTTTTTTTCATTAACTTTACAGCTGTGTGAGTCCTTGGAAGAGCTACAAAATATGAATGGAAAACTGCGAAATGAAGGGCAAGGCATCTGGGCTCTTCTGGGTAGAATCATTGGGCAGGTTGGTTGGTTTTTTTTTGTTTTTCCTCATCCTCTTTATAGTTCATAGGCAGACCTGGTTTTCCAAAATAGGCCTTTCTGTTTGTCACTTCTATGGCTGAATAAATGTATTCGATCAGACCCAGCTTAACTCTGGGGATAATGTTTCCTGACAGAAATACCTAGACTTCTGCAAACCACCTACTGGGAACCTGTAGCTTGATTTTGTTGTTGTAATAGTGATCTTGTTTGCAAACCTCTTTCATTTGGTGTAACTGATTGACCTGTCATTTGTGATGAACCTAAATATAAAGCATGAGTTAATCCTACCATTTTTGTCTCCACATTGTCTTCATTTTCTGTAGGTGTCAAATGATATGGCAACTCTATATGGCCACTATTAGATATTAATCTTTAAAACTGTGATGATTTTTAACTGGACAGAGCAGAATATTTTGGTTCAGTGAATACAAATATCTAGGAGAAGAGAAGATTTAGATTAACTTCCTGGTGCCAGCTATTATCTTTGTTCTTGTTGATACACATGGGTAAAAGTGAGAAGTAGATTCTTGCAGTGTTTTGATATATGTTTGATGCCAAAGGTATTAAATGGCAATGGGCATTTTAGATGTTGGAGAGAGATTGAAATGATTTCCAATTAAGATTTTTAAGGAAGATTGAAGAAACTGTTCATTGTGAAAATACAGACATACAATTAAGTCAGAGTTTTGTTGTGCCCTTTGGTACTGCTGAATTTGTACTGCTCTTCAGAAAATGAATCCTACCCTGTGTGCAGTAATAGTTCTTAAGGTATGCTAGCTTTTTATATTCTATTTGTCTGCCTATCTTTTCTACTAATGAAGAAGGATTCTCACATACCCTATCTCTTGAATCAAGATTATTTTTGTAAGTATTCACAAATATATTTCCTGATAAAAATGCTACTAAATTAAAGCAAAACAAAAGAGCGGAAAAAAAAAAAAAAAANAAAAAAAAAGAACACTTGAGTAGAATTCATTTACACAGCTTGCATGCCATTTTTTTTCCAGTTGGTTAAACAGATGCAGACCCACGGGGCTGCTGAGAAATGACTTTGATAGATGGTTGCTGTCTGAGAAGCTAGCATACTGCAGATTAGTAGAAACCCAAAGAGAATCTCATCTGCTTTGTGGAGAGCTTGGTCCAATAAGATAATTTTTCTAATTAACCTATCGAGCACCAGTGTAGCAGGGATGCTGGGGAAAATAGACTGCCTCAGTATTCTTCTGTCAGTTTCATGAATTTGCCTTTGCTTATTTCAGCTGCCTAGACAAATGCATCCTTGTTCATCCCTCATTTGAAGCTTGAAAAAGTAAAAGCTAGTAAAACTAGCATTGCAATGCTCTTTTTATTTATTGACTTGAAAAAATAGTATAATATTACTTTATATTACAAAATCATACTGGGAAAAAAATGTATAGTTGCTTTTGTCTATAAAATAGGCAGCTAAGCAATTACCCTCTCCTGATTTCAGTCTTGCTTTTCATGCTTTGTGGTTGGTGTGGTATTCTTTTAAAGTCTCAAGACTCATGTGTATTGCATTTGTTTAAATCCAATAGAAATTGAACATACCGGCAATTTTACGTGCACCTAAGGAAAGGAAACCAAGTAAAAAAGAAGGAGGAACACAAAAGACATCTGTGCTTCCAGCCGTACTTTATAGGCAAGTAACAGAGTCTTGAGAGGTTAGATACAATATCTAGTAGGTAACAGTTTCACAAAAGTCCTTAGAGAAAATTGTTTGGTTTGATTTTGATTAACAAAATTTTTTAGTCATCTATATGTAGATAGGCTAAGTTGATTAGTAGTCAGTTCTTTACTTTAGATCAGTAAAGTTTGGGTTTGGTTTTCTTTTGTTTTGCTTTGTTTTTCTAATTTGACAAAAGTGCTTTCAGGACAAAGGTAACTCTTTACAGCTGAAATAGAAGGATCCTCTGTGATGTGAGAATTTTTAACTGGTCATCTTGTCTTTTGAATGCAGTCATCTGTGGTGATGATTTTACAAACAGTGCTGCTGCTGTTTAGTCACACTGGCTTGTGCATAAAATGGTAGTATAAGAATTTTTGCTTTCTGCTCATAGGCTGTCAAATGCTTTGGGATGTCTTGTCATTTAAATTTCCCTATTTCTATTTGTATTATTTTACAAGGAAATAAAATGCATTCACTTACCCTGTCATTGGCACCTATCCTCCTAATCGATAAGCTGATGACTGGTTTTAACTAATCCTGATAATAGGATCTCGGAGCATGATTGTGCAAAATTTAAGTATCATCTTGGATCTTCTTTTGCCACAAGTTGAACTTACGTAGAGAGCAGCAGCCAAGCCTTCAGCCCCAGCAAGTGAGCAGTAGCTTGCCCAGCTAGCAGGCTAAATTAAGAAGATGAGTTACATATGCAAACATTGATTCTACTGCTGTGAGAGGTAGAAATCTTGAGAAAGTGGCAGTGGGCTGAGGATATGGCAGTTTAGACGTATACACAAATAAATAATTGGAATCATGCTTTGCTGGTTCTGTTTCTTTCAAATCCAGTCATGTAGTTCTTCCCATTTTATAGTATAGCATCAATGAACACCAAATCTTTTTGAAAGAACTAAATTTTCAAGACTTGTAAAATAAAAGTAATAATAAAAAAGGAAATGTAATTTCTTATGAGTTGATACATTTCCCAACATGTTAGCAACAAACCTATTTCAGTGTGCATGCATTATTAAAAAAAGCATATGATTGTTAAGACTGATAGTAGTGACTTAATTTTCTGGTTTAATATTTGGATGGCACAGGTAGTTATTTTTTCCATTTGCCACTGGTATATTTTATTAAATATCAAGTGATTGCTTACTTCAAAGTAAGCAATCAAAAGTCTTCAAAAATTAGAGAACCGTTTTATTGTTAACTATGTTACGTGCATTTTATGCTTTACTATATGTAGGGGTAAGCTCCTTAAAAGTAATTATGCACTTAAATGATACATTTAAATTGAACTTGCCACATGATTGTATTGAAACTGGGATATGTGCTGGGATGTATCATTTGTTCTTTATGACTTCAAATGTAATTTTAATGCTTTTCTACTGCCTACATTAAAAGTTGTGGAATTTGCAAGAAGAACCATGATCAACACTTGCTTCTCCTGTGTGATACTTGTAAACTCCATTATCACCTCGGTTGCCTGGATCCACCTCTTACAAGGATGCCAAGGAAGACCAAGAATAGTTACTGGTAAGAGTGCAGTTGATATGTTGTTTTGTGGTGTATCTGTGTTTTAAAGCAGGCCATAAATTCAAATAGGCTTGCAAATGCTAACTGTTGCAGTCTGCATTATGGCAGTGTCTAAACTGAGTTATTTTATTTTCAGGTTATTAGCAGTTATATTTCAAGGTAAAAAACAACACAAAACAAATAACCAACCAAAAAAAACCCCAAAAACAAAAGCAAACAAAAACAACAACCAAGTAAAAATCCGAAAAACTACGGCTTGGCCAGTAATGAAGAAATAGATTATAGCTTTAGTCTTCTTAGCCATTGAGTTCATTTGTTATTATTAATGCTGCTGTATAATAATGGTAAGAAGCTATATGCTGCCTTCAGGAAATGAAAGACTTGGTCTTCTCTTTATCTTCGGACTCAGATATGCAACTCTCTGTTCAGATCTTCAGGAAAATACTTGTAAATACTTAAAATTGTGAGTAGTAGATGAATTTCTTGCAGTGTGGGAAAACAATTCGGTTTACTTCTGACTTATGTCTCAAATCTGCAGTGGCAGGAGCATATGCATAACTGTACTTACTGTAGTTACAGTTCCATGAATTAAATTTTTTTTTGTCCTGGTGGAGCAGAACAAAAGCTAAGTGGTACAAGGGAGAAGTGATAACACAGTAAAGATGCTGACTTCCAAACTGTCATAAAATTAGTGTGCTGCTGTGTGGTTTTAGTGTTCTGCATGTATCTGAAATGTTTTAGAAGCCGTTGTTCCAAAACAGTTTTTATGTAGCAAGAAGTTGGTGTACATCATCTCCAGGAACATCATCACCTTGTCTGAATGTTCATAA
Source organism: Chloroceryle aenea (assembly GCA_013399075.1). Taxonomy (NCBI): domain Eukaryota; kingdom Metazoa; phylum Chordata; class Aves; order Coraciiformes; family Cerylidae; genus Chloroceryle; species Chloroceryle aenea. The sequence continues at coordinate 85,357 of VWZY01013144.1, forward strand.
GAAATAATAATTAGAAAAATAAAAGAATTCCTTCTAAAAATGTAGTAAAACTTTTAACTAAGAAGATGTGGTGTCTATTTCTCTTTATACTTTTCTTAATTTTAATTAAAAAAAAAACCACCAAACTTCTATACAAAATTTACTTAAGTCATCTTTCTGGGTAGTTTTGATGATTGTGGTACACTGGTCATCATTGGTACATGAAATGGGGGAGATAGATTTTTTTTTTTAATATTGTAACATGATAAAACCTGTATTTGAACCAGTAATTTTAGTTAGTAAATGAATAGAGATTTCATTTTAAAAGCTAAAATTCTCAGAAAGGTTTTCACCACCACTAATATTTTTCCGAACTTCATTTTCCTTTAATTATTTAAGGTAGTCTGTGGCTTTGGACTTTTCATGATTTCAAGGGCATTCTGAGCTCTTTGGTCAAATATACCAAGTAGTTATGATGTTACATAGAAGCACTTTTCTCTCTCTCTCTTTTTTTGGTTTTTTTTTTTTAGGTTTAGAATTTACACAGAAGATTTTTGATTTTTATTCTGCTTTTTAACCAATCTGAAAAGGCTCACTGAAAGCCATCAGTCCAAAAGATGTAAGACTACAATTCTCAGTCGGTGTTAAAGGCAGAAAAGGTCAGGCTAGGTAGTAAAATGCTTTTATTTCAAAGCTGTAACTTATCTTTGTTGTGAATTTCATGCTTCAATTATATCTCAGATCACAAACTTAGTTTTTACTTCTAATTAGCTAAGGCACATTCTGGAGTGTGAGATTATAGGAGACAAACCGAGCTGTATTGATTGCATTCTTTTCATCATTGAGCATGCCTTTACGTATTCTTTTCAGGACCAGTGGAGAGCATATAGAATGGACCCTTAATCTAAGCTCAAGTTCAGCAGGTTTTTCCACCCCTGCTGTTTTGAATACAATTTTAATCTTTTGATTAAGAAAAATGCATTTTTTATTTTTTTTGTAATGTAAGATCCACATACTTTTTCAGCAATTTGTATAGGATATAATAGGAATGTAATGCAAAAAGATCAAGTGAGAAAATGGATAGTGGGAAATACCTTGAAATGTTAGGCAAGTTGAAAGACACTTATAAAATAGTAAGCAGGAAACAGTTAAATAATTATTTCTTACGTTTTTCTATCTATTCCATCATCACTGATAATCATTTATTCGTAATTGATAACTTGAGCCTTTTCAAAAGTTTGTGTACTTTATTGATAAATATTTATTTAAACACTGAGGAGTTTTTGATGAATTTTCCATATGCTTCATATATTATACTGTGTTTGAAGATGCTAAATGATTCAGCTTGTGTGTGATGATGTATAGACTAGTTAATAGTTCTACTTTTTTTGTTTCTTTAATGCTCAGCATTTGATAGGAATTTAAATTACAGTATACAAATAAGGATTTTGAAATTGTTTAATTCACGATTAGATGTAATGGTAAGAAAAAAATCATTTTTATATTTAAAAGCAAATTTGTTAAAGCACAAATTATAATTAGTTATCTCAATGTTTCTAAACATTAGAAAGAGGTAATGATTTTAGTCTAGTGAAATCATAGTAAATTTTAGACCCAGTAAGCACCAGTGTCTCACAGCTTGTAAGACACTGGTTTCAAGCATTTGACACTTGCCCAGGTCAGAGACCTAACAGTTTTCTCCAAAGTAACATTTATATATTTTGAATGTTGTAGAAATCAACTGTTTTAACACAATAAGTTCAAAGCCTGTCCTTATTTCAAATGGATTTATTTTGAGAGGAAGAGCATAATTATTTTATGTAATAAAACATGAAAGCATTAATTTGTTTCTGTTTTGATGTGCTTTTAAAGTAGGCCAGCAGTTCTAATTGGAGAGTAAAATGCTGGGTCACACTCTTACTTAAAAATTTTCAGTTTCTTATAAATTTTTTTGATTAAACACTATAGTATTCTTTTGATTCATGTTAGCAAATTGTCTTGTCGTTCTCTCTGGCAACTTGTGTCCTGTCACGCTTCTGCCCATTCTGGATGTCCTGGGAACTGTATTTTTCTGGTAGAGAATGATCTCAACTGATACAAGAGCAATGTACAAGTGTTGGCAGACAAGACAATGAATCAAAATCTCGACTGTAAAGTATTAATGTACTCGTTAAGAACATACTTGGCGGCTACCAACAGGGACTAGATCTTTCCATTGAAATAAGATTTCTAAAAAACAGTGATAACCTCTGCTGGCATATCAAATGCTGGAGATTGAGGTGAACCAAAGGAGGACTAATGATCATGTTAGACTTGATGGATGTTATTTTTTGTTCATTTGTTTGTTTGTTTTTTCTGGAAGGCCAAGTTATTTTAGTGGTAACTGCTGTGGAGAGTATTAGCCACAGGACAGAATGAGCTGCAGAGTTCCTGACTAGTAGTCCCATCAACATTCATTCAGTATCTGGACACCAATTCATATTCTTGATCCCACTCATTCAGTACTCATCCAGCACATCTTGATTGTTTTTTCATCTTGAGTCACTGAATAATGATACAATATTATTAACTTATATGAGTGCAATATATATATAACATTTTTTGTATTGTTTTGACAGATGCTTGTGCCATTGCAAATGGCAGTTTCCGTACATTTACTGTCTGGAAGGTGGTCTTTGACAAGTAATTTTTTGGTTCATATATACTTTTTTTTATGTCCAGAATAAGAGCAGTCCTCCCTTTTTTTACCCCCACTTCCAGTACATTATTTAACTTGTGTGATTTATTCAAATGACCAGAGCATAGGTGTCATCTTAACACTATGGTCCATGTTTCTCAAGTTTAGAGTGGTTTAATTCTTTGTAAATATTGCAAGAAGTGATTTATCAAAGCATCCGTCTGAGACTTGTTCCCTCCTAATTAGAAACAAGTCAAACACTAATAACTGTACAGTTTTCCTTTTTAAATACTGAGGGCAGAACTGTTTTTTGGAAGCACTGTAGTGGTTTTCACTCAGCAAAGAAGAATTAAGTTTATTCTTTTCACAGTAAACACTGTGTGCAGATGATGTTGGTTTCTTCCAAATCCTCTTCCAGCCTAATGCCCAGTTGTGTTAAAAGAGAGACTCTCTTGTTCAAACTGAGTCTTCTGTATCTTCATCACACAATCCACTCTGAAAACGTATTCCATAAGACAGTTAAAGTTGACTCATTTCTAATGTGATAATTAAAAAAAAACCCCTCAGTTTCTTCCAAAATTTTGTAGTGTTACCCTTACCGAAAAGTATTTTCATATGTTTTTATCTGGTTTTCTGTCTCATATAGTAAAGATGTTATTTGCTTTGCTACTAAAATTTAAAAAATAAAAATAGATTAATATTAAAGTTTACCATTATGTTGGCTTTGAGCCTTGTTTGTGAGGACTTCAACATAATGACCTTTTATTTATAAAGGAATGATGTGCAGTGTTTCTTCATTTTTTCTTATTGTAATTTCACAAAGTCCCATGTGCCAGGTGTATCAGTTAAAGTGGGTCTGGTTTTTTTTTGATATGTAGAGATTCAGCACAAGGAAGCATCCTAATGTCATTGTTTGCAGTAAATCTTTGTGGAAGTAACAGGATTTTCTCTCTGTGGATTTCATTTCCATTTCACCAAAAACCCACTTCATCACTGAACTGTTCCTCCCCTCCTAAGTTTTCTCAGTGTTGTAGAAGTTCACTTTTCAATTTCGTAAATTTCTAGATTAAAGGCCTCATGCTATCAGTTTCTAAAACTTTGTAAAAGCAAAGCACCCTTTGGTCATTGGGTGCTTACTAAAACTCCAAAGTAAGGGCCCATTATAGTTGCCCCACTATAGGTTTCTTGAAGGTGCTCATGCTTAAAAAAATGTATTCACCACTAGGCAATGCAGGAATGTTTTTGTTGTGCACTTACACAAAACCAGTGTTTCACTGTTAGCCTGGACAATTAATAATTTTTGAAACTTAGTTATCTCCATTCCTTTTCACTTGATGTGATTGTCTTTTGCTGCTGAGTTGAGAAGATCCATTTGCTTTGTGAGTTGGGAAGGTATCCCTGCTACTATGGGTTCTTGTACCAAGTCAGATTGGAAACACAAATCATGCAACTTTTTATCTTCTATGGGTTGTTAATGCTTAGTCAAAGACTTTGTATGACTAAAAGGTTTCAGATCATCACTGAAATTCTTGATGGATCCAGCATTTTTAGTAGTTTTTAATAGTAGGCATGATATTGCCTCCTACTGATTTTCTCTGTGAGTCCAGATTAGGTAAGTCCAAACTAAAAGCAAAACAAAACCATTTCTTCTGTTAATTTGCTTGTGCTGTATGGTAAAGCTTTCTAATTTCAAAGTAGTCAAAGATTGTTGGAATAGTTGGAAGGGTGACCTGTTGTAGTAGGTTCTCTATTTGCTGGTTGTCCTTGAAGAAGTGAAATTAAATGAGCATGATCTTAGCATAGCCAAAAGGAAGGGGAGTTACATGTCTGCTTTCTATGAATGCATTTGGATTAAGCAGCAGAATAGGAAAAGGGTCCTTTAAATTCAAGAACCGTGTTGAAATAAACCATAATAGGAGCTGAAAGTTAGAAGATTGTTTCCAAATCAGAGGAGTGTATGTCTGTAATAGCTTTTCTGTGGGCCCTATGGGAGCTAAGACCCAAACTACTTTATAGTTTTTACTGCTAATAATAGGGTTGATAAGATGTGGTTGCCTGTGATAGCAGAGGCTATTTCAGTAAATCAAGAGGTTGATTGTAAGTTCACATTTATAACTTTCCTTTTTTTCCCCTCTGCTTCAGCCTGGTTGTGGAGTTTTGTTCTGTGATTTGCACACTACCACCACCATCCTCCCCCTTCCGCCCCCCCCAGCTCCTCATCTTTTTGTAGATCTAGATTTTTTTCTAATTCTGATTGCTGTGACACTTTCACCACCTGCTTCAGAGCAAGCTTTGTCATCAAAACTTCAGGAACTTGTATGTAGTACCTCATCTGGTGGTGGAGATGTTTCTTATCTTCTGCACTAATATAAAAATTTAAAATACTTCATTTTTTTTATATTTAAATAGGGTCCTAATGAAACTAAATTACTGATCTGCATAGTTAATTTTTGTGCAACTGTCTGAAGTTATGTATCAGAAAAACGTCTTTCTCTTTTAATAGCACAGAGCTAAAGAACAGGAATAATTTAAGTCATAGGTACAGGGTGGTAGATCCAGGAGACTGAGTTCCCAACTCCAAATATTGCTGTATAATTATACTACTGTTTTTTTGTCTTACAAAAATTAGGGTTTTTTTTAAGTGCAGCTTTTTAGTTGTAGAATGCTTATTTTTAAAATTTATACACAGTATATACATTTTTATCATAATGTGGAAGATAAACTTTTTGTAAGAATTGCTCAATACAGTATTTTGAACACTTTCACAGCTATTGCTTACAACTGCATAAGCAGAACATAGTAAGTACTTTAGTTGTTCTTTCCATTAGAGAAATTAATGTCATGATTGCTGCTGCAGTATTGCGGGGGACTGTTTTCTCTGATGCTTACCAAACAGAAAATCTCCTTAGGGTTTTGAGCTGGACAGCTTGAAGTCAATGCATCGTATAAAAGTAAACAACAGACAATACCTTTTGGCTAAGCAGGCACACAAAATTTTGAGGGAATGCTGTTATCTCTAAAGCTTCTCTCTCCTGTTACATCTTTGGAGAGCTTTTCTCCATAAAATCTTACTATAATAGTGGGATGATCTGTGTTCCTTTGGTTATTTACGTAAGTGGGTGTATATGCACACATTTATGTGAACATATGACTGTAAAAAGTATAATTTTGTGAAAGTTACTATACCTTATGTTATTCTGATGGTTTTGTATTTTAGTGTCCTAGAGAGGCCTAGAAATATTAATAGGTACTGTTTCTGTGGCTGAGGAGGAAGTTGTACTGTTATAAAGAGGAGGAAGAATAGAGTATTTTACACACTTGTATGCCATCCCAGAACTGTTTGCAAGACAAAAAAACTGCATAAACGGACTTCCTTGTGTTTTCTCTACTAATAAAATCTCCGTATTTATATGAGGGAAGAGATATACTGTTATCTTTCCTGCAATCTACCCTGTAGAAATCTGCTTTCCTAGACGAGCAAATACTCCTACCACTAGCATGTGTCCTATTTCCCATGGTTTCAAATGCCTTAGGGATTAGTGATTAATCATCATAACATTATCACATAGCCACAATTGTCTTAATTTTGCATATGGAAAAACTGAGAAAGGCATTGGTTTATTCAAGTGACACTGGTAAATAATCCAATCCAGGATTAGATCCCCACCATTTTGACTTGGTAGCCACTGGTCTGTATAGCAGACCATGATGACTGCTGTTGTCTTCTGGCATAGCCAGGAGAGATCCAAGATTATGCTGCTTGGATTAGTTTGAAATAATTAGAAAACATGGAAAGTTGATAAAGCTGATATTGTATTAGCCCTTACTGAAGTTATTGAGAGGAAAAACTATTCCTGTTGAATATGTGTACATTGGACAAAATTAGCTTGGACACATCATATATACCTGCCTTTGTGCGCTTATTTAGATACAGGATAGGAATGCCCTTTTGTCATAAGTGTGTGTTAGTGCTTAACTTCAAATACTAATTATAAATAAAGTTTTTTGTTTGTCGCCTTCCAATGTAAATTTACTCTTTATTTAGATAATTTTAAATGGTTGTATCCCTGTTAATGATAGTTAGTATTATAAAAAGAACATGTGATGAATTGGAACTTGATTGAAAGGATTTATAGTTTTTGTATTAGAAGTGTAATGTGAGAATTAAGAAAAGAAAAAGGGCTCTTATCAAGGGGTTTAATTTTAAAGTTTTCATTAACATATCTTTAGTGAACATCTGAATTTATGCCCTTGCAAAAGATGAGTATTTTCTGCAAATAAGAACTACACTTGATGAATTCCCATCTGTCATGGAGCTTGTTAATCTGTTCACTTTTGAAGTTCCAATTGTATTTTTGTTCTTTTTGAAAAACTTGGAAGGCATTTTTTTTCAACCCAGTGTTCAAAGTTTGATAATTTACGTCTCCAGCTTCTATAGCTTTAATTGTCTTTTAGCTATTTTTTTCAGATTTGAAAAACATTGCCTTAGAAAATACATAAAATTGGTTTTCATAACAGACATGTCTTCTAAATCCCTGCCTCTAAAGATTGCTCACATCAAAATGAATTCAGCAGTGTGTCATTGTAAAGATTAAACTGCAGCAGCAGTTACAGAAATGAATATATTACAGATCAGTGGGGCACCATTATAAATGGGAATATGGTAGGATGCAAATGGTAAAATAGGGTACATCTTCCTTGAAGATTAAATCATCCTTTCAAAACTTGATTTTCAGAGTTTAAATACTGTCAGGAAGAAAACCAGCAATAAGAACATCTTGCTCGTTTTTTGCTTAATTGCTTAAAATATCATTTGTTTGAGGGACCTCTTTACATGTCCACTTGGTTTCCTGACCTTTGAATTTAAATTTTTTAAACCCAAACACTTCAATATGTTTCTTCTTCTGCTTTTGTGACTGCAGTTTTAACTAGAAAATCTTCCACTTTGCAGGCAATGCTCGGAGTGCGACCAGGCAGGTAGCAGTGACATGGAGGCTGATATTGCCATGGAAACCTTACCAGATGGGACCAAAAGATCAAGGAGGCAGATTAAGGAACCAGTGAAATTTGTTCCTCAGGATGTGCCACCAGAACCGAAGAAAATTCCAATCAGAAACACGGTAAATGATGGTTGCGTTGTTGTTATGCGGCTGATATTCATTGTAATTTTGTTTAAAATGACTTACGTTTTGGGCATCTTGAATTGTGGGATATCAATTTCATTGATGTTCTATATTTGTTATAAATTCCCTTTCCTGTGCTTAATGCTTTGTTACTCGTATTAAATACATTGTTTTGCTAAAGCAAAAAGCTTTTAAACACAATACTGAACTGAAAAGCTGGACAAGCTTTTTCCTTTTACCTGAGTCAGAAAGTCCTCCCTTCAGAAAAAGGGAAAATTCAGTTTGCACTTAAACTTAGCCTTTACAGCTGTTCATTGCCTTAATAGTCAGGATAATTTGTTCTTGTATGCTAAGATTTAAATATAGCAAATTGCCAATTACAGCTGTGAAGTAATTAGTCACTTCCTTAAGTACAGGCAACCTGCTGACTGATGGCCCATTTTGTGAGTCTGTTATTTCAGCGTGTTTAGTTTCCTACTCTTGCTAGTCATTACATGTTTTCTTAAACTTCCCTGGCACATAGTTCTTAGAAAAGAGAAGCAAAAGCTCTTACTTCCTATACTGATGAAATATTTATTATCTTTCATTTGAAAGCAAAACTATTTTGTTAGTCACTGTGTTGTAATCCTTAAATTTTTGCTTTCCAACTTGCTCATAAAACAAGGCTTTTCACGTGTGATGTGTTAACATCACCTGTAAAATGTACTTAAAAGTATCAAAAGGCTTTTAGGCACAGTTTAGGGAATGAGTAGTGTTGCCATGACCCTTTTGACATGAATAGTAATTACATATAAACCGGTGGTTCATCTTCCAATATACTTAGTATTACAGATACTTAAATCCTCTCACTAAAAGGTTTGACATACTTCATCTCTTATGCAGCATAACTTTATTTTCCTCACAGAGCTTTCCAGACTTCTTATGCTGGTACTAGTAGTTACCATACTTGCCCTTCTGAGTATACACTGGTAGGATTCAGCAAGTATTTTCCTAACCTAACCTTAAATCTTTGCTAGAATTCTGTTACAATATATTTAGACTGCTTGGGCCACAGTTCCAGTTTAACTAATGACTTCCTTTTCCAACAGGAAAAATCATTCTTATGACTGAGAAGAACTTTAAGAATGACTCAAGTCATATTAGCTCAAACTAGTTCCAAATCATGATTATGGCACTAAAGAGAACTAAAATATTGCAAGACAGACAGTCATGTTAGTAATAGACAAAAGAGTGATACAGGGCATTGTACAGAAAGAACAGGTCTTAGAACAAACCAATGTTTCTTCCTGTGTAATAACTGCCAAGCCTCTTCCTTGCTAAATGGAGAGATACTAATTGCTCTCAAGTGTTCCGCTACACTGGTGACTTGTCACCTTGTGTATAGAGAGTATAGCTATAAACAAGATGGTATGTAATATTGAGATTAAATTTACTTGGACTAGTAAGTTGGCACAGCACATCATTGCACTGTGGAAGTATTACTGCTACTCATCTAAGAAAGATTTTTATTTTTTTTTTCCCTCTGCTTGAATCTTTTGGCTGTCTTTCAGTTCCCTCCAGTTCTCTGCTTTTCTACAACATGAAGTTTTGCAAGATAGCATCTTTGCTGCCCTATGGGTGGGGCTCCTCTGTCAGTTATATTTACTCCTTTAGCTTTCCCATAGCTGACAGGTTTTTCTAGTGGTTTGTTTGTGTTTTAATTTTCTACTGTCTTTTACTTAACTATGGAAGAAGAGGTTCACAACCTTTACACCTGATTTTTTTTTTTTCTCTGAGCTAGCCTGAATTCCTTCAACTTTTTTTACAATCTTGGTGCACTTAAGCAAGATAACAGATTTCTGAAGACTTTATAGAGTCTCTGGCAGTATGGGATTCCCACTCACCTTTGCTATGGACCAGGGAAAGTTGGTATTAGTTTTTGGTAATTGCTTGTTTTATTTCGTTTTTAGGAAGAGAACACTTTTTAGTTCACGAGATTTTGGGCTGTGCATATGTTGGAGGGGAGAAAAATTGACCTTTGAACAACTTCTCATACAAAGCTTATCCTGACTACACAGACAGGATCTGTGTGGTGCCTTTCAAGATCACTGACCAGATATTTGTTCTGTCCTTTGTGTCCTCACTACTCAAGTCCTTGAAAATAGTTCAAAATAAAGAAGAAAACATTAACCACTTGAAAATACACTTCTCTATCCTTTCTTCTCAGTGTACTTTGTACCTATGGGCGTGTTTTCTTCAGTGTAGCTTTATTTTGGAAGGAATTGGCAAGACTGCTTAGCTAACTGTGTAATTGGCCTTGTTTAGAGTTACTATCAAGTGCAGTCATAAAACTGTTGAATTATGTACTGTATGCACTGTCACCTGGAAGTGTACTGGTGTTTCTGTAAGAAGCGTCACATGCATATCTTCTAAAGCAGTAGAGTGAGCTGGGGCTAGCTGTGTGCTGTAAGGGCTTGAAGGCATGCTATTTCATGTAATTCTGATGCATCCTTTGAAGCTAGTGTTTCTTTTCTTGATTATTTCATCTTCAGCAAATGCTGTCAGGTCCTGGTGCTCTTAGCATACTAGAGGGTGGTATGTTTTGGGGTTAGCTTTTTTTTGTGTGTGTGTAAATTCCATTTTTGGTTCCTTTTTATTGAAAAGGAAATTTCTGCCCAGTCTTAGAAAGCTGAAAAAGGCTTTATGTCAAGACATTTTGGGGACTGGATAGTTTGTTGAGGGATTTAAATAAAACCATCTAATCTTCTGATACCAGACTTATTTTCATTATCTAAAACCTGAAAATCTGATAGCTTTTTTTCTCTAATTATATTCTGTAAAATCCAGCTGAACAGACAGTGATTTTTCTATTTAGCAGTAAAACATTTTTGTTTTGGGGAAAAAATTATTAGCCAACACTTTGTTGTTTGTTCTTTGGAACATGGAATAAAACATGGAATAAAAATGTGCCTGAGTGGCTGCAGGCTGAGTAGATTAGTTTAAAAATAAATAAATAAAATCCTGACAAAGCACTTATAACCTGTTTTAAGTACAGGCAGTTATTTTGTATACTGCTTTTGTTTTACAAATACATACTGTTATTTGGAATTGATTATTATTTTTGCTTTTGTTTTGAATAGTAAAACATAACAGAGGTGTGATTAGGTTTTTTCTGACCAAGTATATTAAAAGATAAACAAGATTCCTATCTTGTATTGAACCAAAGCATTTCCACTAAAGTGGTTTCCAGACATCTATTGTGTAACTTAATTATGTGATGTCATAGATAACTTTTGAATAAAAAATGGCAACAGGAAGAAAATAGAATTTCAATTCCAATGTGAATGTAAGTATCAGTGCTTCATAAAATCAGCTCATAATTTTAAAACACTTACCTGTGCTTATCAGTTGTCATTTTAATTAACATTGTCAATGCTGGTTAACTCGATTAAACATTACTTCTAAATAAGGACATTAAAGACCTTTTAAAGCAACTGTCTTAGAAGTAGTGTTTTGACAGATTCCACTTAGAAAAAAAATTGCTGTCAGCTGAACATTAATGCTCTGGAAACGAGTTGCTCAGCATTCTGAAACTTAAGGTTTTCCTTATAAAAAACAATGTAAAATAATTGATCACTGACTGTAAAAGCTGAACTGAGACTATGTATGACATGTCAGTGCAAATGTAAAAACCAGATCAATCAGCCTGTCAAATACATGGATGGATACATGATACTATAAAACTCTTTCTTTTGTCTTGAGATCAGATTTAGAGGGGGAAGTAAGGTAAGTTGTTGTTTTTTTCATAGTGCTTGAAGCAAATGGAGTATATGAAGAGGTGGAGTTTTGGTTTGGTTTGTGGGTTAGTTGTTTGTTTCAGTTCTCCAGTTGTGTGCTGTGGAGGAGATTAGTGTTGAAAAGGAGAGAAGGCAATCCTGTTTGTGTTCTAAATCTATTCTATGCATAAATCTTAGTTTCAAGTCCAGATTCTGTGATAATATTGCTTGACAGCAGAAACATTATAAATTTTTTGCTTTTCTAGATTCATAAAATTGTTCAGTTCAGGTTGGAAAAGATCTTTAAAATTAGTCCAACTGTTAAAAAATAAAAGCTCCCAAGAGAATGAAAATTAAAAGAACCCATAAAAAGTGGTGGGGGGATTGTAATTCTGTGTAAGTTAGTTTCATGGTCGACTTGTTTTTCTTTATAATCACATGTTGATTTACTGCTGTTTCTTTTTGTCTGGCAATTGCCTTTTCATTACTGCCAGCTTTCCAGAAAATCAAATAATTATTTCAGAGATAGATTTTGAATAGTAGTGATATGTACCATTTAAGATACTCACTTTGATCTGCATTGAGCGAGTGTGCCATCTGGTGTCTATATAGCTGTCCTTACCTTCATTTAAAATAATTACACGGCTGTGCTGTCATTAACAGAGTGTTTTTTTCTGCCTTTTAACAAAGCAAAGGAGGTCAAAGTGATTATTCTGCAACTGGCATGATTGTAACATTTTCATTGGCAAAACATTTATAACATTGAACTCTTAATAAGAACTGGGTGGCATCATGGATTAAAAATTGCTGTCTTGGCAAAATGGTCATGGTTTGTATTTAACAGAATTGTGATCACATTATCTGTGCGGTTTCAACCTGTGTGGGTTTTTTTCCTCAGGCTTTTGAAAATCTGTAGTTTGCTTTATGCATGCTCTTGATAGTGCAGTGATTTCTTTAAGTTAGTTTTTTGTTATTAGTGGAAGTTTTCCCAATTCTATTTTCTGAAACTGCTTTGCTCTGCTTATCTCTCATATCAGTCATCTTCTGTTCTGTACTAATGAAATGGTTCTTTGCCATGACCTTCTTGTTTGGAATAATTCCATAGTGTTCTAACATTTGCTGGGTTTTGGGTTTTTTTTGGTCTTTAGGTTCTCATTAACAAGTATATGTTAAAGCTGCATGAGTGAGAGGGTTGCAAAGTCTTTGGTATGTGTGACATGTATCAATGAAACATAGTTTCATAAAAGGCAAAAGTGGAAGTATATAATGAATTTTGGTGCTTTGGCTAAATGGTGACATAAGATAAAAATGACAATGCCTGAAGAAATTATATCCGAAACAGAATTAAACCATGATTTTAATCTTACACTGGCCTTATTCACTGTGTATTTCATGTAGCTATGTGTCTTTGTAGAGCAGTCATCATAGCTGCAGGTCAGTATGGGAAATAAAAATCAATAATGTGCTATTTCAGAGAAGAAATGTGAGATTTACAGATCTACTAAAGTCAAAACAGCTTTTTTTTTTTTTCCACATTTGGCCCTCTAATAATTACAACACAAAACTACTTCTGCAGATTTTTTTTCACACTAAAGAAACTATCAAAGTACTGGTAGTTTTAAGAGTCAGGTGGGTCTTTAGAAACTTAATATTTTCATGTGAAATCTGTGGCTAGTTTTGAATTATTTATATGAAATTCTCAAAGGAAAATGCCCACCCTCCTAATGATTTCATGTGGCCCTAAAATCCAGGAGTACTTGGAGTACTCAATGAATGCCTTGTGCATAATAAGGGTCATCTGTCCTGTCTGTTAGCAGAAGCAGTACTTGCTAACATAGTGAAATCCCTGAATTGACACAGATACAACACCATAAGCAGGTGTGCTGGGCCGCTTTACTGCCTTTGTGTGTGTGTGCAGACTATTAAAAAAAAATTATAACCGGTTATTGGATTAGGCAAAGGAGAAACTGTCAGCAGTACTTTCTATGGTGGTGCTCGAAATACTTGGCAGAATTAATACAACTTTTTTAAATGACTGGGAATCTTGTAAGTTCTGTTAAATATCATTGTGCTCTAACCCCTCTTCGGTTTAAATTTGCTTTCATAGAATCATAGAATAGATTGGGTTGGAAAAGACCTCCAAGATCATCGAGTCCAACCCCTGATCCAACTCCAATTACTATATCATGGCACTAAGGGCCATGTCCAATCTCTTTTTAAAAACCTCCAGGGATGGTGAATCCACCACCTCTCTGGGCAGGCCGTTCCAATGCCTGATTACCCTCTCTGTAAAGAATTTCTTCCTAACATCTAACCTAAACTTCCCCTGGCAGAGCTTAAGCCCATGTCCCCTTGTCCTGTTGTTGGTTGCCTGGGAGAAGAGGCCAACCCCCACCTGACTATAACTTCCCTTCAGGTAGTTGAAGAGAGTGATGAGGTCACCTCTAAGCCTTCTCTTCTCCAGACTAAACAACCCCAGCTCCCTCAGCCTCTCCTCATNTAACTCAAATAACTGTTTGAAATTGCCATGCAGAAATCACCATTAATTTTTTTTTTTTGAAAAACCGTGACTGAGCAGATCAAATCCAGAACCGTTGTAGTCCACTTCATATGGAGTGTACTTGAACCACTGTCATTGACGAATGATGCTTTCAGTAATTCATATTATTTTCTCTTCCTATGTAATACTGATAACTCCTGTATATCTCCTTGTGTAGTAGAATACATGTAATAGGTGACAGTATATATTTTTGTCCTCCATGAGCGCTTCAGTAAATGGTCAGTACTTAACAGGAGCATATGCTCATGTCTTGGAATTGGCACCCCTTTTTTGGTCAATTGATGAGTTCTGGATTGTGTCATTTTTTCCTTTTTTTTCCATCTGACAAGGTAAAGCAGCTCCAAGAGAATGTTCTGCCTTCCATTACTGTTTTTGGCTGAACTGGTTTAAAGCATGTTTGTTCCAGAGTCAAAACAATACGGTTTCGTGAAAAGTCGTGGTGGCTTTGGGTCATTTGAGCACCCATTCTGTCAAGTTCACCATTCTGGAAATTAAAACACCAACTTGTTGCATCTGTGAGTGATGGCAAACAGACGTTTCCTTTGTGCATTTCTTTGCTTGGTTTGTTTCCTTTGCCGTTTTCCAAATAATGTGTTGCCTTTCACAGAGTATAGGACTCATCCTAGGCTGTATTCGTCCCTTAAAGAGGTCTCATTTTCTCATGTGTCGAATTTATTGTTTTGAGAACATTCAAAATCTTGCAGTCAGTGCATTATTTAATCATCTTTGGTTTTTATCTGTTTCATACTGTTGTCTGGGTGTTACTGAGTTGCTTGTAATGTTGACTGTGAAATTTAAGCATGAGCTTCTAGCTTTTCAAAGTGCACAATGGAGGCTCCCATGTCAGTCTTTCTTCTCCCACTTTTGGATTGACAGTTTGATCCCATTGTTGATCACATTTCCGCTCAGTGTTTTTCATTCCTTTTTGGAGAGTTGTTTTTAAACTGTCTGATCTTTTTAAAGTGCCTTGAGTACACTAATTCCTTTCATGGGTTAGATTCATGTTATTCCCACACCTCTACTGATTTCTTGTCCATATATATTCTAAAAATGTTACCTCAGGTCACTCATGCATTTGATCCCCATCATGCTGTATCATTTACTGCTTCATTATTCATGATTTATGTCCGTATTGTCTTTTTCAGCCATTTGTCCTGATTCTTTTAATTACCTAAGCTGATAAGCAAAGTTTCCACTTTGTAACAGTAGAAGGCTGCCCAGCACAGATGGAGACTTTTGTAATAAAACAGGACAGCTGAGAGAGACCCATTTTTTTATTTATCTTTCCCTTAGATATAGAAGTGTATGCCCTATTTCACAAGATTTATTCTCTAACATTCTTTCTTAACTGTGCTTTATTACTTACATTATTTATTAGAAATTACTATATATTGTATGGAATATTTTAGTAACTGTCAGCTTAGATCATTACAAATTAGGTTAGAAAGGGACAAACAAATGGTGTTCACTTTTTTTTTTTTCAACTTCTTTCTTTTCAGGTTTGATAGCTGTTTGTATGTCTTGCCCTTCACTGTTTCTTTGTAGGTAGTCTTGTAATGTTATGTGTGAATTTTTAAATTAAATTTTGCAGGGGCAAGAGACGAGGTAGGATTTTGTTCCAATTTTTGAATGAGAAGTCAGAAATTATGAAAACTTAGAAGAATGGTGTATGTTTTAATATTGTGGAATGATTTTCCAACCTCCACAGGTGATGACTTTGAAGTAATGACCCAAAGGGGTGTTATTAATATTTAGGTTTCATTTACCCAGAGCATTACTCTCTTTTGAGGGAGGCCATTAATATTGCTGTGAAGGCTAAATCTTGGTAAGATATTCTTGGAAAAGATGGCTTGTGCTTTCACCTTAATGATTTCATTGAATCAAATGACTCAGTCTCTTTAGGTAAAGAATGTCATTTTATGGGATTTTAAAGAGTTTAGTTAGAAGTTGGTTTACTGATTTGGAGAGATGTTTTTTTCCCTTCGTAATGTTACGCTAAAAATGACTTGTAGGAATAATTTATCTTATAATTTATTATTTTTAACATTTTCACTGATTTTTTTTTTGTCATTATGTTCTCATTTAAAGATACTTCCTTTTTATGTTTGTGTCTTAATTTATTGATTGATCTTGGTCTGCTCAGATTATTTTGGGATATATTGTGAATGAAATAAGATACTTTACTTTTCTCTTTCATTTCTGTCAGTGAGAAAGTATGTTCTTTGTGAAACAGCAGATAGATCTTTTGACTTTATTTCAAAAAAGAACATCTTTTATCTTGATTTTCTAACAAAACTAAGTTACACAATTGCCTCTAGTAACCTGTTGATGCTTTATTACAAGATTTGATGGAGGTGTGTATGTCCGAGGTAGTTTAGTTCTTGAGTATTCTTTAGAGCAGCTGGATGGAAAGGATAAGTAAGGAAGAGGTTTTACTTATGAGCTCAGTTACTATCTGTTGTGTTTGGTCTCTTGCTATCCAGTGCACAATGTGTGTAGTTTGGAACCAGACCTAGTGTGTCTTCACGTTAGCTGGAGAACTTGGGGCCATGCTGGGAGACATGGTTTGAATGTAGAAGAGAAGGAGAGCTTAAGTCGCTAGAGAAGGGAGGAATAGAAGTATTAGGATACAGTAGTAGGAAGTGGGATGACTCATTTGGCTGATTTTTGCATCTATTCATATATTAAGGTCCTTAATTGTGAAAGGATGTGAAATAAAAAAATAGTATCTGTCTTATGTGTCACGATTATCACCTTGGCATAAGTTCTTCCAGTTTTTTGGGGTAGTTAATTTTATATAGAATCAGCCCTATATATAGTCATAAAATGTATTTACCAGTAGAGATCTTAAAGTTTTGTGTAGCAACCAGAATGAATGGTGATTCCATTGATGCTCTGGGATCTAAAGGTCGGTGGCTGGAATCTTCCTGTTGTTAGCAGTGAAGTGTCTAAGCTCATAGCACACTTTCCTCTGACTGGAGTACACACTGAATGAATTCCAAGGTTGACTAAGTATAGAATTTAGGATGAGACACAACCAAAGACTTGCCAATCAGCTGTCATTAAATGCCAGCATTTGAAATAATTTTTTTACAGAAACCTTTTACTTCGACATAGGGAAAATTACTCAATTACATATGATGAACCGCATTCCATTGTTCAGTACTTAGTTTTTTATTCCTGTCCCCAGGTGACATGTTTTGGCAGTTGTCATGGATGAGTTGAATTTGTCTAATCCAGATCTGTCTGTTTTGTTCTGGACTGAGTTGTCCATTCAAAATGGACAAGATTTTAGTGCATATCTACTTTTTTTTTCAGTGAAATACGAAACCAGCTAGGCTAGCACTGGCATTAATGGGGATTTTGCTTGGGTGCTGACAAGGTGTGAGGTCTTGCTTTTCTTCCTTGCTGTTTGAGCACTTTGGATATGCGGGAACAGAATTCACAAAACTGCCTTGCTCCTTTTTATGATCTGGGGAAGTTCTAAATTGAAGCCAGCTCTATAGTATTAAATTGCCAAGTGTTTTGATGAAAAAATCACTGCCTTTCTATACGTTTTATACTGGATTAGCAGCTCTGTTTCTAATGAAGGTCTAAATGTGAAAGTGTTTATGTCAGTTGTACTATTTACCACTGGACATATATAATGACACTGTTCCTATAATCATTTATAAGAAATATTACATTTTGAATTGTTTATGGCAAGTACATGCTGCTCTAATATTTGTTGTTTATAATCTCTGATGTTCTGATTCTAAGACCACAAAGGGCAGAAATTATTCAAAGCATTTTAAAATGAAATGCAGTATTTTGAGGCAAACAGGAATGAAAAATATTGGACAAAGTAATCCATGTTTATCCGATTCTTTTCTGTGAAACCCTAAGGTAACTTCAGTGAAAAATGTATGAAAACTTACAAATGTCTAACTACTGGAAGGCTACTGTTGAAAATAACAATACATCGAATTCGCAACTGAAAATTGAATATTCTTTTCCCTTGTGAACGATAGCGTAGTGATTCTGAGTAGAAGTTAACATTGAAAATATGTTTAAGTGTGGAAATCAATTTGGAAAAACATTAATGTAAAATTCTGTTACTTTAAATGCATATAAAATATCCTACAAATTTGTATGTCAAAGGTGTTGATTTTAATGTTTGTATTCTAGTGATTGTCAGACAGATTTGTGTGGTTTTGAAGGTTTAGAAATCTAATGGAAGCATAATGCAAGTATAATTTAATGTCATGTTCCTTGTCATATACATCACACATGATATAGCAGACAGTGATTAAATGATATTTATCTTGTGTCTCCATTTTGCTGAAGTTCAAATACAATTCATCACTTTCTAAAATACAGTTATTAACTTGTAATCTTCTCTGCTGGAGGTAAAAAAAACATCATTCCATCATTACCTGTATTTCCCAATTATATATCAGTTTTTAAGATGGCATTACTCTAACTATACAAAGCATGCCTTGTTTTTGCCACTTACACGTGGTTAAGAACCATAGCACTGAATACATTGTCATGCACCTTTGCACCTAACTGTTTAATCTTTACAAGGCTTCATTCAGCAAGGCCTATATGGCTTAAAATTGTCGAAGTTTATAAATGTTTTTAGGACCAATGCCAGAGGTTGAAAGCAGTAAAATTAGCAGTTAATATGCTGGTGTCAGATCAAACTTTTTTGTGTGTGTAATTTTAATTTACAGTGACCATGGGCAGTTGACATGTAGCCCACATTATGTTAATCCCTCTATTACTACACTGATAAATTCAGTTACCTGTAATTAATTTCTTCCAGGTTGGGACACTTAAGTCTCCTGTGTGGCTTGTGGAGAGTGAAACACTTCAATTATGACTGTACTATTAAATGTATAGTAAATATTGATATGCATTAAATAAGGTTTTACAGTTTTTTATAGATTGTCTTTAGGGAAATGTAAAAGGGAATCTCAATGGTAATTAAAGTATTCTAAAGAGGTGTCAGTGTATTAGTATGGGTTACTAGAATATTCTCTTCATGGTTTTCATTTCATTCTGCATCCTTTCTAATTTTTTCTGTGTTGAACAAGGAGGAGGGTGTGTGATCATATCAGTTTGTGTAAGTCATTTAACACACAGAGGGTTGTAATGCTGCTGTTTCAGAGATAAAGATGTAGTGAACGAAACTGGACCTATGTAAGCTGTGTGTAGTTGAACTTAGAGCCAGCTTTAAATCTTTGGCATTTGCTGTTCTAGTCCATGGAAACCTCTTTTCCTCCACACTGTCGGTATTTAGATTTTTTTTGAAAACTTCAATACTGAGATAATTTCCACTTTTTATATTACCTGTTCCACCTGTTATGTATCGGTTATTTATTGGTACATGCTACATATATGCTACAGCTTTATGAACATCTGCTATATACTCATTATATTAAGCTTCAGTTAGAAAGCTCAAATTCTTGCTTACTCCTCAGAAACTATAAGAATTGTTTTCTGTTCTGATGAAGCTTTTTAATTTTTTTTTATATTTTATTTTTTAATTTGGTCACTTTGCTTACAAATAGAGCACTTCTAAGTGCTCAAGGAATTTATTAAAATGTTGTTCATGCTAATTTTCAAATTACGCATTTTGGTATAGAGAAGTTTGTGCAAAGGCTCTAAGAGATTTCTAAGCCTGGTAGTGATCTATTTTAGAATAAGACTTCACATGCTCAGGTCAACAGATGTACTTATGTTTGTTTTTTTGGCTAGTTCTGTAGATTTATATCCAGAATCTGAAACTATTGTTCTAATGTTGGTTATTTTAGCTCTTGTGCAGTGGTTCTGTAGTTATTGTTTTAAATTGTTTCCTGTGGTGTGTTTCTGTTGTTGTTAAGAATAAGTAAATAGCAAAAACATTCTATTACTTAATATTGAATTTTAAATATATTTTCTTCCAGAGAACTAGAGGACGAAAACGAAGCTTTGTGCCTGAAGAAGAAAAACCCGAGGTTGGAATATAGTGTTTTGTTTGTTGTTTTTTTTTTTTTTTTAACGGTTTCACAAAAAAAATTAAACTTTGGGCTCAAGTGTTACATTCAGTGCTATAATTGAAACTATTTGCTTTCCTTCCCTCCTTTCCCCGCCATTCCTTTCTTTTGCCTTCTGCTATGACAGGAGCGGATTCCCAGAGAAAGAAGACAACGACAGTCTGTTCTACAAAAGAAGCCCAAATCAGAGGATTTAAGGACTGAATGCGCTACCTGCAAAGGGACTGGAGACAATGAAAATCTGGTCAGGTAGGTTTGATGCTCTCAATTTAGGAGGAATTAAATTTTCATCTTCATCACTTCATCATAGTCGTGATAATGAAGAAAATGTGTTTTTTTAAAAAAACACAAATAAAGATTCATTTAGGGGAAGTGTCACATCAGTAGTACTGACTTTGTTCATTTATTGCCCTGCCAAACACACTTACACTGTGGACTAGAATAAAAATAACCAAGATAATCTGTTTTTCTAGCACAAGAGAATTAATTTTCTTTTATCAGGGTGAATTGTCAGTGTTTTAGAACAGATCAGAAAGATAAACAAACCAGCAATTTAATGATATTAAAGCTAAAGGAGTTTTAATAAAATAGCATCATTAATTTCATGAGCTGGAATGTGGATTATGAGGAATTTGTTTTTAAAAATGTATTAATGATACCTCCATTAATGCGGATCATGAAGGAGTTTAATAATCATGTTTAGCTGAAACAAAAGTTTGTGTGTGTGGGAAATATATATATTTTTTTTTTGGTAGTTGTAGAAATGTAATTAAAGTGTAGCATATCTGCCAATGAATAGCTAGTGTTGACCACAACTTCTGCTACTTCTGACTTTATAGCTGGCACTGTGGCCTTTTGCGAAGCTGTGGAAACTACTTAGGGCTCTTGAAAGAATAATAGAGCTTAGTGAGCACAAAGTGGATTTTAATTGAAACTACTGAGCTTTCATTAATATGATCTTACAGTAAGTTCAGATGAAAAAACTGTTGTATTTAGGTCCTCTATGCTTCAACTAGATGTTTCTGGAGAAGATCTCTTTAAGCTCAGATATAACTGTTGCAATTAAATAACATGGTAGAAAATTTGTGTTATGTCTTGTTTGCTACATGAAAAGATTTTAGTAGTAATTTAGATGGTCCAAAAATGAGCATGCTGTATGCCAAAACCAAACAAAGTCTCTCATAAAACATCCTCATAATTAGTCTTGGAAATAAAATAGTAATCCTTCATGGGAGCAGAGAAAGACATTCTTATGTTCTAATCCTTTATTCATAATTCTCTGGAAAATACTTTCTTAAATCTTATTTTCTGTATTAGTTTTTAGAAGAGATTATGAATTTAAAACTTGCTTTTCTTCAGATAGTTCCTATAAATAGCTACAAATTTATCCAAATTAGGAGACCTCTGCTTCTGAAGTGCTGTGGAGGATTATTTCTTATAATTACTAAATGATGCGAAGTTATTTAGTAAATTTAAATTTCTCTTTAGTATTATTTTTTTGTTCTTAAAGTTGTATTTTTTTGGATGAGAATAAATACAGGGACTGTAATAAGGTGCTGGCTACTCAGAAAACTAGTTACCTTTATTATATTTGCTCCTCATTGAAAAAATCTTTTTTGATTACTGGACTTTATTTTCACTCATTTTCTTCCCATCTGCACCTAAGGAAAGGAAGGTTTGTGGGTATGTTATAGAAGAGATTTTTCTGTTGATCAAAAAAATTGATCAAAAAAGTTAAATGGAAATATGCAGCTTCAGGCAGCTGTGTGTTTAAGGAATAATCTTGATGGGCCTTCTGGCTTTTCCTACTATGTGTTACCTCAAACAGAGCTGGTTACATGACTCTAGAACAATCTGCTTTTAAGATTTTAGGTTTTTCTAAAATGTATGTGGTTCTCACTTAGGTGTTGCTAAGTGAATAAGGATTACAGGAAGATAAGCAATTATTTCAAAGAATGCAATGGAGTATTTAGTATGAATTTGAAATAAAAAAAAAAACTAAATTGTTTAAATAGTTATTAATGTTTGACTACTGGAGATTAATTTCTTCTAAAATCTCCATTTTAGGTGCTTGTGTGTGGCATTGGATGGCTGAGATTTTGTTTGTTCTATGGGCAGTGTCTTTACTTAACCTGCTGTTCATTTGGTCTATAACCTTAATATAATTGCTTGTGAAAAAAACTTAAGGTTCTTCCTAAAAAAGTATGTTTCATTGTGATGGTTCATTAACTGGCTAAAATTTGACTTAGTGACTGTAGTTTTGTGCCATAAAATAAAAGCAATGGAAGTTAGAATATCTTTCTGGCTTTTGTCTAAAACATATTGACATAATCCCTAATTTTATATGTGCTAATAGTTGACATGCATATACATATATTATATTATAGACCTGCTAAGACAGTGCTTTTTTGATCACTGATGTTAGATTATATAGATAGGCTGGTCCAGTCTAGTATCATGCACTAGAACTGAAAGTGTAGATTTTGTAGTTTTGTCCACAAAAAAGATGAGTCTTGTGATCCTTTTGTGACACACTTTTTTTTAGCATTTACGGTGAATTTATTTTATAAATTCTTTTATATACATCTGTGTAAGTTTTACTAAACTAAATAATTCTGCTATTTTTACCGTTTAGAAGATTAGTGAGTGGCAGTCAAGATTTACAGATTAGTCAAACAGTGAAAAGTTAATTGAAAATATTTACTCAAATGAGGCGAAGTCTGGTCTGTATCTTTATAAATGACAGTAAGGAAACTATATCTGTAATTAGAGATAAGTGGATTTTGAGGTTTTTTGCACAAAACCAGTTAATTGAATTGTGAGAGGAACAGTAGTAAAATACAGGGGGGCTTTTAATATTTATATTTGACAGTTTTGATGTCAGGCATGGAGACACAGCACTATCTAAAGCAGAAAAGAGTTCAGTGAAAGCTGTCATAATGTGCACTTGAAACTGAAGTATTTTGAAACTAGAGGGTATTTATAAAACTACACTACTCAGTCTTAAGTAGTATTCAGATACTGAAAATATATTCTTGAAATTGAAGACATATTTTGAATTATGAAACTTCTAAAGCTTGATGTGAAAACTCAAAATAACTTTAAATTATATATTTACTTTTAGAGGTGATCTTTACTGTTTGGTTTAGAAAATATTTATGTAATGGTGCTTCTTTTTTGTTTCATTTTGTAAATCTTTTAAAGTTTTATATAGTTTAGACATGTAATAGGTTTCCTGAGTGCTTTATTACAGTCTTAAATGAATCACTTAGAATGAAAGATCTTTCAAAGGAATTGCTTGATTCATGAATATCTCCTTTATTTGAGACCATAACTCAGTAATGCAAGTCTTTAAAAATAGCTGCTTAATAGTTCCCTTTAGAATTTAACTGTATTTAGAAGAAACATGGATAAGGAAGTGTATTTCAAGTGGCAAAATATGTATTAGGTAAAGCTTGCCTGCCATCTGCCACCACACTAGAATGAGTAAGTGATTGCACCACTGTATACACAAAGTGCTTCTAGCACAGTATTATTCTCCATTCTGTTTTGGTAAAATCAAAAATAAAGATGAATTGTGTATTTTGTATGTAGAACTGCTTTTTAAAGGAGAACCCATGGGCGGGCTAGTCTAGCTTCAAATTTTCCAAGGGAAAACTTTAAAATGACTTATAAAGAAGTGGCCTCTTCTCATAAAATAATCCATCTCTCAACTGCTGCTATTAAGAAAAATAATATTGTAGCTTCAGTTGTTGGCTTTGAGATGTGCCTGGTTAATATTTTGGAATGTAGTGCATTACATAAAGTGACATCTCAATAGCAGATTTGAGAAAAGCAGAGAAAAATTAGAATATCATTTTATCTATGGGACAAAATCATATTTCACCAGGTTACAGAAAACTCTGAAAAAAAAACATTAAATTTCTTCATCCCACAATTTAGAGCAAGAATATAGTAATACCTTCTATAGTTTTGCGTATCAAATTTTTATGCTTTATTGTCAGTTAAGTTGAATTTTCCATTTTGTTTTATTTGCAGCAGCTGAAGCAAAACTATTAGTTGCATTACAGGGAGGCTAAAATAGACTAAAGCCTATTTGAAACCATATAGAATAGCTGGCTTTCGTTTTGAATACTGGTTCTGAAGTATTCAAAATACATTAAGCTGCAAAGTGGGTTACTAAGCATGTATGTAGTATTTATTTTTAATATAGATGCTTTCTAGGAAGTAAGCTAATTAGGAAAGTTATTTTATTCCAAATATACTGTCTCATGTTTCAAGCAACTGTAGTGTTCTGCACATGCACTCACTGTGCTTGCTGAAAGGGTATGTGGAGGAAGGGAGAAAGAATGTATGCTGTGTCATATTTATTAAAGAAAAAATCTCTAATGTAAAATTGACTATAACATTTAGTCGGTCAAATCTTTGAGTCATCAAATCTAACTGAAAATTTTGAAAATATATGCAACATCTGTAATTCCAGTGCTAAAAATGTATCCCATTTTGGATAACAATTTATGCTGTATAAACAATTGAGTCTTTAGTTTCACAAAGTGATCAACTTTGTGACATTCTGTAACTTCAATTCTGCTTGTCACAGAAAATGCATTCTAGACAGGCTCTTGTGAATACTTTTATAATATTCTCCCTGAAACTGTTACCATATTTCCTTAATTGTATTTGTTCTGTGTGGTTTCATCTCAGCATTTTCATTTCTTGCATGTCCATGCAGAGGGGCCTGCCAGCCTTCAAGTTAAGGATTTCTTCATCTGTTAACTGCTAGTTTTGAAGCTTTGCATGAGCTGAAGTTTATTCCACCACAAACATGTTATTAGTTACTTTAAATGCACTGCAAAATTAAGTCTGTCATAGTAATTGAAAGCCTATGATTTACAGTAGTTTTAGAAGTTTAAGGCTGCTAATGTGGAGATTAATCACAAGGAAAATATTAGTTCATTCAGCCACAACTTGGAACAATCTTACGTTTTACAGAGGATTACAAATGTATTATATTATTGGAACGAGCTACTTGAATGAAAGGAAACTTGACATTCAGTTGTGTAGTTTATTTCTGCTATGTAATTTACAGGGACTAATTATGCAAATTAACTTTTCCAGTTGCTTAAGTTACCTGTCAGATCATTTTTTCTGCCATGTACCTCATTTTATTGCCTTCTAAAAAGCATTTCTTCATATGCTAGCTAGCAGGATAATACATACAATGACAAATGCACCTTTTTTTTTTGTTCACAGAGGACTTTATTCAAACTGATTTACCTACACTGCATTGCATTTTACTGTAAAATACCACAGATTTTTCATTTTCAGTTCTAGGGAGGCATTCAAAGAAAGCTGTAGGCATTGTGAAGCTCTATTGTGAAGAACATAAGTGTCAGCCATAGGTTAGGTAGCAGGTCTCATACTGCTGTCATTCAGGGCTCCTCCAGAAGCAGAGTGCTAGGCATGTTTGCATTTGGACTACCCAGCTACCTACAGGTGCATGTGCCTTGAGCAGTTGAAGTTGTACTGCAACAAGTCTATGGCACCCTCTTGAATTTTCTGTTAGCTAAGAACCAGCTTATTTACTGGGTGCCTAAAGGATTTCTGTAGTACACTT
Source organism: Chloroceryle aenea (assembly GCA_013399075.1). Taxonomy (NCBI): domain Eukaryota; kingdom Metazoa; phylum Chordata; class Aves; order Coraciiformes; family Cerylidae; genus Chloroceryle; species Chloroceryle aenea. The sequence goes on from VWZY01013144.1 coordinate 111,088, forward strand.
CTCTATAATTTTCCGGAAATGAGACACCAGAATTTGATTTGAAGCCCAGATTATTTTTTTTTTTTCACCTGACAGCTGGTTTACTCTTAGGAAAATTTTAAGTCACCTAAAGAATAGAAGCTTAGCCCTTTGGATACTGACTTTGTGTTCCATCTCTGGTTTATTCTTGATACTGTATTATGGGAAAGGAAGTATCTTATGGGTAGTCTGTGTAGGAACAACCCAAAACTTAAATTTTAGATATACTGTCATGATTGAAAGACTTTTTTTCCCTTCAATTCTGCGTTATCAGAACTGGGAAAGCCAGTTGGGGAAATAAGCACAGGACCTTCTAGTACTATTTTTGTGTAAAGCTTCTCATTCAGCCTTCATTTTGAAAGAGAGCATAACTGCATCACAGGTTATTCTGCCTACATGTGCTTTCTGATCAAGTGCAAATAGAGCAAAGGATGTTTGCATTTCTAACCCCCACCCCCCAGGTAAAAGGTAGGATTTATGTGAGTTTTTTGTTTATTTGTATTTAATGGCTTTTCTTGTTAAAAAATTGTGAAGAGTAATTTTTAAGTATCCGGAAAGGAGAAAAAAAAGTACATTTGTTTCTCTTCAGCGTTACAGAAGTTCTAAAACTACTGTGATATCTGGCAAAGTTCATTAGTGTTCCTCTTAGCAAGTGATTTCAGGGTTCTGGGGAGAAGTGGTGTTTGCATCCCCCAAATGATTTTCTTTCCTGAACTGTTAGTGATCTATCAGTCAAACCTCCTTGAAGATTAACATTAGATCTTTTTAAGTTGTAGACCAGTGACTCCCAAGGTCTTGTACACTGAGATTTAATCTGTAGAACCTTTGTGAACAGTAGTTTATGAGGTCTTCAGGTACAAGTCTGGTTTAGATGCTTAACTGTCAGAAGTTCATAGTATTGATATTTAAAGTCTGCTAATCTGAGAAGCTTCTGTGCTAATGTCATAAACTTTAGAAGTATGTAACAAGATAATCACTTGTGAATAAAAGTTTTGACACAGTTCTTTCTACAGGTTATTTTGTTTTCTCCTAACAAGTAGTATTGTACCAGGTTTTTTATCAGTAATTTTTTTAAGAACATAGTTACCCTTTTCACATATTCAGATACAGCTGCTTGATCAAGTCTGAGCTATCATGGATTTGTACACTGCAGCTTGAAATTGTGTTTGGCAGTTTTCATCCGTTCCCAAAACAGCTATATATTTCAGGATTTAAATATTACTTTTCTGGTTGCCTTAAGAAGTACAGGCATCAGAGATCTTTCCACCTTTTTGTCTTCTGTAACTCCTAGGATTCAGAACAATTTATAAAAAGTCTAATGCTGAGGATGTCCTAACTATCTTTGCTGTAAGTAATAAGTGAGTTCTTGGTCACTGACTGAGGTACCTCTTCAGAAGGTTAAAAGTACTTCAATGAGACGGGATGAAAAAATATGGAATCACATTACCTGTGATAGCAGAGGGGAGGCTGATGACATATCAAATTATTTCTCGCTCTGATTACCAGTATTAAGTTGTGACTACAAAAATATCTGTCGTGATGGGGTCACTAGCTTCATAGTTTTGTGGATATTCATAAGAATTTTTTTTTTTCAGCATCAAAATTGTATCAAATAATCCAATTCAATTGGTGTTTGAATGTGTCGGATACTCCATCATTCTGGCCAAACAGCTTCAGTTGCTTTCAGTGCAGCAAGGTTATCACATCGGAGTATTTCATGGTATAGGATGCTCAGAAAAGAAATGTCAAATTCTTTATTAATGCAGTTGTTTTGGATTGTGAAGCCAAGCCACTGCTACAGAAGTTGTGAAACTGAAATTTATACTTGGAAAATTTATAACCTGAGAATGTTCATGTTCAGGTATTAAACCAAAGTGGTAGAAGACCATAGCAGGAGACAATACTAATTTAAATGCTGTATTGCAGCATCAGTTTTGACTTGTCACAGGTAGCGTCAAGTGAGCATCTGTGCAGTCAGTTTTCTAAATTAGATGTCTATCCACAGAACCATAATGTAAATTATGGAGTAGTTGTGTAAGAAAATTTGCAAAATAGTGATTCTGACTGTTACACGCTTTTTTTTCCTCACTTTTGTTGCTGCTGCCAGACACTACACAAGTAGTGGTATGTGCCTTTCTGTCTTGAATAGTGTTACAGCTAAATTTTTAAGCCTGCCTCTGACTTCATCCTGAGAAAGGTGTAGTAACTTAATGTAATTTTTAGAAGAAAGGTTGTGGAAAGGATATGCAAGAAAAAAAAAATGCTTATGTTTTCTCCAAGTATATCTAAAAGCTTTTAGCAGAAACTAGTATAGCTCTGTTCCCTTTTTTTGTATCACTCATTGTAACAATGCATAGGTCAACCATAAATTAATTTGCAGTTCTTTGAGTATAATAATGCTATTGTTTTGCATGTGTACTTACTGTTGAGGAACAGGAGTGATAAATCTCAGTAGTTCTGACTTAGAGATCTATATTAGGGAAATATCCAGTAAAGTATAAGCTGACATTGGAATATGGTCTAGTAACTGACTTTTACCATTGCACATAAACAGAGTAATTATTCTAAATCAGAGCATCCCATTCTGCTGGATAACCACTAAAATCACTGCACTGTGGTTTCCTGAAAATGCCACAATCCTTCAAGTGCCAAATTAAGCCCAGGGAGAACAACCATCAGTAGTGCATTCACACTTATGTAGAGGGATGAGCCCTGAACCAAGTGAAAAGATGTTCTGGAAGAACAGTAACCTTTCCCATGATGTGCACAGTTTCCATTACATTTCTGACACAAAATGCTGTGAAATGATTTAATGGTGACATTTTGTTTTGCTGACTTTCCCTTTTCTTATTAAAAAGAAACAAAAGTTAAGTTAGGAACGTAGAGAAAAGGTAGCCAAGTATTTGAATTTTAGTACAGAAATCTCTATTCTCTTTAAAAGTTAAAACCGCTATAGATACACACTGTTTCTGACAGTGGGTTTTACTGGTTTGTGGGGAAGGAAAATATACGCATCTCCAGCATCAGTATAGAATACCTTTTTCTGTAAGGTTAATTTGTGTTGTTTCTTTGCAGTAATTGCATATCAGGTATGATAATTCAGTAAAGCATCCTTTCTAATTTGCAATCACAGAGATACAGCACAGCACACATAGCAGTACACATATTTCTGCTTGTCTTTTTTGATGTATATTACTGGAAAAATTGTAGGAGGGAGCAAAGCATGAGCAGACATGGTACACCAAAAGGTCAACACTTGTCTCTTGGAAATGGATACATTTTTATGGAGTGAGAAAACAGAAAGCTACTACTCATTGATGTTGTACAGGAGCTTGTCTGCATCTCAAGTAATACATACAAGAATGCTCGTACAGAGAAATTACTTGTCTAAACTGTGTTTCATGCATCCTTTGGCAGCTTTCGATTTCCTGTTTCAGAACTGATGAAGAACCTTGCTTGTTTCTAGCACAGTATACAATTTTATCTTTGAAAAACACAGCTTTTGCTTTTATTTTCTTAAGGATGTATGAAGTTTTCTTAGCACTTCATTTATTTTATCCTTCTTCCATCCAGTTTTAATATGTTGGATGATGGCTGCTGTTACTATAAGTTTCTCTGTGTCCCTGAGGGGGCATCTAAATATGAATAAAATATTTTAGTTTGGAGTAATTGGAAATAAGCTGAGTTTCAGTTATGCAGTAATTCACTTGAGAGAAACCTCTATCTATGTTTGAACATGTTTGCTGTCGCATTATTTATTGGTTGGCCAAGAAGGCATGCTGGCTTTGACATATTCCTCAGAGAACCTCAGTTTGTTCAACTGAAATTAAAATTAAATTAAAAAGATATATATATATATGTCACTAAAGGTGAACTGAGTCCCTGCTTATCCTGAAAGCTAATGTGTATTGGTTTTAAACTTATAGGATGTTTCTTACGAAAACTGTGGCATCTGTGAGGACAAGAGGATTTTATGAAAGCTTCAGCACCCTGCATGTGCTGAAATAGTTTTGATAGGGAGTTTGTGGTTTTGATAGGAAACTGAAATGGTCATGATAGACGAAGGTGAATACAGTCCTGATACTTAACACCTGAAGTATCACTGAATTTTGGCTTGAGTGTATATATAAAACAAATACAACTATATTTCAGTTATAGTAGTGGACTGATAGCTAACTTAATAAATTCTAAAAAATAATGTCCTAATAAAGACTAAAGTAATGGAAAAAATCCTAATGGCAGTAACCTAAACAATACAATTTGTTGGCATTTATTTAACCATGATATGTAAACAATAATTTCAGAGCTGTTTCTTACAAAAGGCTATTAAAAATGAAATAGATGCGATGAAATTGTTTTGGCAGCCTTTAGCTGTTTGCTAACAATTTAATACAGCAATAAAAGCTAGCAATAGCAGCACCAAAATTGCATAGCAGAAGCTTGATTATAATTTGGTAAGAAAATACCGTACGAGTAAAAGCACACACTTCGGTGTGAACTGCAGCCAAGATTTATCCTTGGGTTTAAAAATCTCATAAATTTGAAGAGCTTTCGAAAGCGTTCTTGTTACTAAAAGTCAGAGACAAATTATGCCTGGTGCTGATGTTGCTACCTAGGGAAATAGAGGAGTTAAATCTTCTACTCTGTAAGTATGCCTGTATTGAGCCTTCCCAGGCCTCAAAATGGAAGTCTCTTTGGACCTTGTGATACGGACTACTTATTTAATTATTCCCATCTCTGTTCAGTGATCCAAGCAAATAAAGCATAAAAGAAAATGGATGAGACTGCTGCTTTCATTTTTGCATCTAATGGAGAGCATGCTGATTAGCAGAACAAAATGGGAGCATAGGCTTGTTGTTTATGCCTGGTAGAAGGCAATTATAGGAAAAAAAATAAATCTCGACTCTTTATAAGATTGTGAAGTCCACTGAAATTCTGATTTTGATTGTTGTTTCCTTGTAGCACCATTTTTGAGGTAGTAGTCTGCATTTCTGAATTGTTTGTCCTTTACCATGTGTGTAGAAACTCAGACTGTGAGGAGATGTGTGGAAGAATTTTCTGGAAGTGAAGTGTGTTTTATTGTCTTGATTGAACTAGGCATTAAATAGGTTCAGCCGAATACATCTGCAAGAATCTGTGCAAGTCCAGAGCAATTTTTGTTTGAGAATATCAACTGTTTCTGAGGTATTTAGGATATTTAAATTATATTTCTATTTAAATGAGTTATTTTTAAAAGTTTTGTGAGAAAAAAGGTGAAAATACAGAAATGCTGTTCAAGAGGGAGCTTCTGGGAAACTGAGAAAAGAAAGAGAGACAAAGGACTCTGTAAATAGGCAGAGAGGAATGTAAATGAATAATGGAGGAGAAATCAGCTTTCAAATTCTGTAAACCAAAGATCTGAAATTTCAACTGGAAGCTAGGAATATGAGGGACATAACTTCCTGACAATGTGCAATTTGCACTACCGTTTGATGATGCAGACATCAACAAGAGGAACGATTAAGTTATTTGAGGATGGTACAAAATCAGCACTGAAAAGGAATAGTTGATTTTTGAAGATGTTCAGAAAGACTAACAGATGACATTCAGTAGCAGCAGGAGAACCTTATTTATAAAGCTCTTTCCTTCAGTATTGAAGACCTTTTTGTAATAAATAACAAGAAAAGAGAGCAACTTTTAGACTTTCCTGGTTTGATGAAGACTATTTGTAACTGGCAATGTATGAGTATGTGGAGGGATGTTAAGAAAAACAGTTGAGAAAAAAAACACATTTGCTTTGAAAAAAGTATATTTTAATATCTGTTAAGATTTTAAGTTTGCATCAATAATGCTAGCTTTAGTGGTCCAATTGTGTGATAGAAATCAATCTAATTGAAGGTTTTCTGCATTTTGGAGAGATTTGGTATGTAAAAAATGTGAAAGCAGCAGTTTATTATCTTAAAATGCAAAGCAAATGAAAAGAAGAAAAATACTGTTACTTTGTAACCAGTCTTAGTAAAAATTGTTTAAATTTACATAAAAACAGCCTGTCGTCTGCTGGTACCTGCTGACAGTTCTTTTAATAACACTTGCTGTGAAAAAGAGATAAGAAAACCAGCAGGCTTTTAAAACTCCAGTGGTAATCTTAGTTTTTCACATTAAAGAACAATAAGTAAACTGCAGGACTTTAATTTTCTTTAATTCTAAAAGCCTTGTCTAAACCATTTCTGATTAAAAGCAGAATTGCAGAGTAGTTGGAAGTGGAAGAGATTTCCAGAGCTGGTATAGGCCCCAGTACCCTTATGCAAAACAAGATCAGACTGAGCACATTACTCAGGTCAGTTTCTAACTGGGAATTTAATATCTCCACAGTTGGAGTCTCTGCAGCCTCTCTGGGCAGTTTATTCTTTTCTTTGTCCATCCTCACAGTAAAGTTGATGTTCTTTTGACATGTAACAAAAATTTTGCTTCATTTCTTGTCTATTGCATCTTGTCCTTTCAGTGGGCACCAGTAAGAAGTCTCTGTTCCTCCCCACCCCATCTGATATTTATATGCACCGAGAAGAGTCTCACTGAGCCTTCTCTAGTCTAAATAATCCCAGTCCTCTAAGCCTCTCCTTGTCTGTTAGATACTCCAGTCCCTTAATCAACCTCCTGGTCCCTTTACTGAACTCTTCAGAAAATCCAGTGGCTTTTTGTACTGAGGAGCCCAGAACTGGACACAGTGCTCTAGGTGTGGCTCCATCAGTGCTGAGTGAAGTATAAAAAAAGCTATTTATTGTCCATAAAAACAAACTGTAAAAAAAAAAGTGTTCTGTTGTGTGTAACAGAAAAAAATATAGTTTTGTTATAAAAGAGTTATCTCCCTGTAGTCAATACAGTGAGTCATTAAGGACACTACTGAAGAATAAGAAAGTATTCCAATTATTTTGCTTATTAAATCCATGTCTTGGGAAAACCGTATCATAGTTGTAGTTCAAAAGGTTACTTCATTGGGCAACATACTGGAGAAACAACAGGGCTAATGCTTAAGAGTTTGCCATGGAAAGTTACATCTCTAAATGGAGGGTTCCAGTGTGTAACTTAAGGTAAGACATCCACAGTTCCAACCACTTCCTCTGCTTTTGAAAAGTGCCTTTTCCAAATGCATTAGAGTCATCCCATCTGACGATAGCTTTCAGTCAGCACCTGGTAAATTGCCCTAAGAGTTTTATCATCTAACCCAGCAGTGAACTGAGAGATGCACACACAAACTACTAAAAGGGCCGTTTACTAATTCCTTTCATGTTAGGCATGTCTTGTCTTCCTGTTTACTGTCATTGCCTCTAGATTCTCCTCTGAAAGAAAATGACAGCTTAAAAATAAATCATTAGCCTGTTCTGGCCCACATTTTCCAAATAATAAATAAAAATAAATTTGCATTTTACAAATTTACGAAGTACATTTTCTATGACAAATATATGTAGTAATGTTTATGTGAAGCTGATGGGTTTTGTGAGTTAAAGTGATAAGTTTCAGAATGCAACTCTTGTCACCTTAAGCAAATTTATCAAATGACAATGAGCATAGCGGAATTAAAGAATTAAGCTAACAAAAAAAAAAACCCAAAAGTTGATGTTTGATAACAGTTTGTTTTTTTTCAGAAGCATTTCTTATGAAATTTTGGTGGTTCTTTTATAATGCTAGTTTCAATTAATTTATTTCAAATTAATACTCTTATTTTTGTTTCTGAAATAGTGGAAGCTAATCTCTCCATTTCATCGATAATCATGCGTTTTCTATATGATTGTATAATGAAATGCTGACTGGCAGTCAGTGAAAGGAGACATAATGATAAAACAGTGTCTGTGACTGAAACTGGCATTGCTACAGATGAAAGATATGCTGGGAAGTGGTCATAATTTCAGTATCAGACCCCATTTTGTTTCTTAATATTGTAAAACTGTCATCACTTGGACACCTCTTGTGTATCTTTATTAGGATGGATGTTTTCAGGAAAAGTACTTAATCTGAAATTTGGGGAAGTGTTTTGTCTTACTCAAGTGTGTCCTGTCCCTACCACACACACGCACCCCCAGTCATGAAGGCCTTTAAGAAGAAAAGTGAAATGCAATCTTTGATCTGTAAATTGAATTTTGTCAAGGACCTCCATTTCTTTCCAGGGACAGGGAAGAAATGCATCCATGTCAATTTGATGAAATCTGGAAAATTGGAAGCCTTTAAGAATATAGTGAGAGGAATAGTTTTTTTCATAACTACCAAAGTCATGGTACAGCAGTTTTTAGATCTGTTGTCATGTCTGCTTTGAGCATGCTGTGGGCCAGCTGAGCGTGCTTATCCCTGCAGTTGGAGCACTTGGTTGCTAAAGGACTTGGAAAGAAAAGAAACATAGCTTGAAAACAAAGAATTCAACAATAGTGCCAGTGACTGATAATTTGAAGTCTGATTGAGATGCAGAGTGGGTAAGTGCTATACCAGATGAGAAGAATAAAATGGATCTGGGAATGTAGTAGGCAGGTTTGTAACTCTACTTGTGGGTCACTTTCATTGTCTCTTGTCATTCATAGAGAGATGCAAGCAGGATGTACGTAACTCGAGAATGCACAGCAATTACATAGTCACTTGTGGTGAGGAATAGCTTGTTGCGAGGCTAAACTTTAGTATTCATATCACACCCAGTGCAGATGTCTGCTGAATCTTTTCTGGTCATAGATAATGTGAAGATACCCTCATCTTACTGAATTGCCCTCCTCAGATTTTCAGTGTTTTTAATGGTTTTGGGTTTTGTTTGTTTTCGGAGTCACTACTTTATACCATTTTGAATCAACAGACATGATTTTTTTTTTTTTTTTTTTTGCTCACCTATCAGAGTTAGTCTTCTGCACTATTACATCTTGTTTCCTCAGTAGAGCTAGGCCAAAGTCATGCAGATATGCTATATGAAAAAGGACCTTGGGTTACAAACACACAAACCCTTAGTTGTCTGGGCAAAAAGACTGGTACTCAAAGCCAAGTGTGGGGATCATGATGGGACTGAGACTGGTGGGCTGGAAAAGGACCTGATTTTGGATGGTAAAAATGCAAAAATAGAATTGAAAGATGGTGGTAAGCTCATGTTGAGAGGCAGCAAATATAGGCTTTTCAGTCTCCAGGACTTGAAAAAAGGAAGTTGGACTGATTAGAGAAAGACACTAAAACATGGAAACTATGTAGGTGGGGGTTGCAGGAGGGGAGATACTCAAACTATTTAAAGAGATGGGAAGACGGACTTGTGGAGAGGAGAAGGCTTCCATGGTCAGGACAAGTCAGTAAAGCTGAGAAGGGGAGTGAGTGACTGTAAAATGACGTCTGAGTAAATTTTCAGCTGCTATATTGGTATAGTTGGTAGAGGATATCAGTTTATTATGGTTGCAAAATTTCTTTGATACTGATACAGTATTTTGAAAATACTGAAGATTCATAAAGAAAACACCTTTTTTATCACCAATCCTTCCTCAGGGTGTTTTGGTGAGTTTTTTCCCTTCCTGTTAGCTTCCAGAGCACAAGCTAGCCAAAGTGGTCTCTAAGGTGTTTGTGTTCATATGCATCACTCATAGGATATACAAGTCTCTAATATTAAAGTACAACAAATATATGAAGACCAATACTGCTGATTTTTTATTAATTAATCAAAATATTAGTAAAACTTTTAACTGAACAAAAATGTTTCATTTTTAAAAGGAAGAATTAATCAAAAATAGTGCTAAGCCATAAGTAAAATTGTTTATATAATTACAGTTACAATGTTTTCATCTTGCGTACTTAGAAACACTTTATTCTAAATGCAGAAAAATGTTTGATATATGCTTTAACTAATATATATTGATTAGTAATTTCCCATAAAAAAAGAGGTTTGGCTGAAATACCATGTTTTAAATCTTATATTTTTTGTTTTATATTACATACTATCTTTCATATATGTTGACCAATTAATTAAAACACAAATAAAATAGTCAAGGAATAATTTGGAATATTTTCATTTTTCTCTCTTGTCCAAAAATAAGTGGGAGAGATTTCAGAAATCAGTTAGTCCCAGTCACAGATTGAAGCACGTTGCTATTTATTTGCATCTATATCATTTTTACATGTTATATGTCTAGCATTCCAACAGGTCGATACATTAACATTCTATGTTGCTCTCATCTTGAGAGGGGAAAAAAGATTAGTGAAAAGCAATGGGGTTGTGTGTGTCTGTGTACAAGAGTATTTCAGAATGACCACGACTGTTACTAAGGTGAAAGGCCAGATCTGTCCTCTGTAGACCCAAAGTCAAGCAGAATGACTTAATCTTCTTTTATTTAATATTTTTCTCCCCAAATTCATGTTCTGAAGACAGATTTATGTAGGTGCATTGTTTGAAATGCTTTTAAAGCTGGTATGAAATTACTTCTAAAAGAATTAATTTCTGCCTGGACTAAATGCTGAGTTTGTTGACGTGTCGTAGAGGAAAATGTACTGTGGAACAGATCTGGCTGAAAGTGCCCAGTAACAGCAGTAATAAAAGTTTGGGAAAGTGGTAATATTAAAAAGCAATTTCATTCACCTTACACCCAGAATGGCATAGTGTGAGGCATAAGTTTTCCCTACAGCTTTGTTTGGCTTTAGGCTTTTCATGCAGATTTTGCTGTCAAGTTGTAATATAATGAGACTATATATTACAAACAAACAAAACCAAAACAAACCAACAACAACAAAAAAAACAAACAAACCCAACTATTCTTTTTTTAAAAGTTACTGCATCTTTTGATTTAGTTGAAACAAGCCATGCTTCAAGCTTCATTTATACTATATTCTTGATGTACCTGCTGAAAGCAATATTCAAGAATGCACTTCTGATAATGACATAGAAAAAAAAAAATATGCAAAAACTCTAACTTGACTTCCATTTCTGTCATAATTAAATAATTTTATAGACATCCCTTTTTTATGCTATTTAAGAAAAAAAATAAGTTACCTTGTTACAATGTACATCAAGGTGGTATTTCACTGATTTTTATTTTTTTTAGTTCTCTTGGAAATTATGTATATGATTCTTGGCACAGATTTCTACAAATAGCATCCTGACACACTTTTATCAAACTTCTGACATTGTCTTAAATGCTATTAACAGATTCTTGTGCATAATAAACTATTTGCTATTGCTTTTAACATTTATGTATGATATCTGAGTTTTATTTGCATGCACATTTTCAGCCATGGCATAGAACAACGATGCCATAACAACTGTTGTTCCAAATACTTAGCCTAAATAGTTATTTTCAGAAGTGCTGTATAAGGCTTTTTGCATATAGCTTGGTTATGATATAAACTGTAAATGTTTCTGTTGTTTGTACATATTGGTTAACTTCTGGCTTCATTTAAAAAAACTACTACTAAAGTTTGCATGCTTCAGGACTAATTTGAAAGAAAACTGTAATTCCTGGGTTTGTGTATTTCAGATTTATTCCATTCTTAGTCCTTTTTCACTTAAAACAAAAATGAGAGGTCTCTTACTACATTTTAAAAACGAAGACTGAAAATGAGTTATGAAGTTATAATGGAATATGAAATATTTGCCTTGTAAATGAAAAAAAAATATTTTGAAACACATCTTTCCAGTCTACCTATCAATCAATTTTTCAAACTTTCTGGCCTTTAAGAAAAAAAGGTCCAGTAGTAATATGTGTATTTTAAAATACAGGGATATGTATGTACTGTGCAAGTGAATGCATTACATATTGTGTACTGGCTTCATATTGGGCTTCATATTCACACTTGGGAACTTTTTACTTAGGCCATTTAAGGTGTAAAGATTTTGTGTGAGTGTGTGTGTGGAATTGTTATAAATGAATAAATAATTTAAGTTGGTTTTAGATACGCTCACGGGTATAAAACTTACCCACATAACCTTTACTGGCTTTAATTTGGTGAAATGTTTATAGTGTTTAGGTTTCAATAAAATATAGTACCACCTTTCACTTAAAGAAAAAAGCCTTTACTGTGAGAAATACCATTGAATTTTAGGATGATATCAGGGGCACAATACTATTTGTGCACAATGAGACCGATGGTAAATGTCTTGTACAGCAGTTAGGAGTCTAGTATTGGCATATGGACAGTCAGATGCTGCCTCTAAAAGGTCTGAGAAGCAAACTTCTTATTCTTTGTAACCATTGGATAATCTGTGTGGATTGGAATATATTCAGATGGAGTAGACCCTGGTTTAGTGCTTTCCTGCTGTCAGCTGTCCTCCTCTTTCCCATGTCCTACTGGAAGGCATGGAAGTCTGAGAGGAAGTTGTCACTGTGCAGACTGAGGCATTGAGTACCTCAGCCCCTTCTGCATTATCGGTTGAAATCCAATACGTATTTTCTCTGAACTAACTTTCATTGCTGACATTCTTGTAGAAGTACTTTCTTTTTCTCATTGGACCCATCTGGGGTTTTTTATCACCACTCATTTTGCAAATTTAGATCAGTATGAAGCTTCTTGCTTAATCAGACCTTATGCTGTATTTCCAAATCTCTTGCATAATGGGACAACTTGTTTCTCTGAGCTGTGGGTAAATTTTCTTGTAAATTCATCCCTCTCTCACTTGGTAACCTTCTCTTTCGTGACAGCCATCAGCAGGATTCTGTTTAGCAGTTTCTTTGACAAGCCAAGATTTCCTCTTCCAAAGCCCTGATATGGCTTTTTGTAGTATTCATTATGATAAGTAATAAAATCTTCTGTAATTTTTAAACCATAACAGTTATAAGACTGTACTCACCTCTCCCTTTTTTCTATGGACACAATGTTCCAATAAGCAGTAAGTTCCAGTAGTGCCATTAATCTCTCAGTCTGAATTATAAACAGAACTATAAATAAAACCTAATCTTAAATGATTTCTGTGTTTCTCAGTCATAGCAGCAAATGCATCATAGATTTTGACCTGGGCTATGATACGCATCAGCTTGGTAAAGACATTCCACATGATGCTGTAGAGACTTAAATGGTGCACGGTAAAACTGTTAGCAGTTTTAAGTTCTCTAGGAGTGGGAGCTTTGAAGGAAAAAAAATCCCATATATGTATTGTAGAAGTTGTTACTTTAAAAAGGAAGAAGAAATGTGCATCTGTTATCCCTGAATCTGTTTTAGACTGAGCAGACAAATATAGTTAGATGAAGCCTGTGACCTACAGCAGGACAAGTCACATTTATTATTAGACATGTGCTTGGTAGAGCAGCTGAGCAGTAAAACAGAATTCCTACTTTGGCTCATTTTGTGTCACTCTGATAGTCATGGTTCGATTTTAATAAATTGAAGATATACAGGAGGTTCTAAATGCTTTACAGATATCAATAAACCATCAATAACTGATGGCTAACTTAGTGGCTTACACCTGCATTTTCATTAAGAGCAGCATGACAACCATGCAGTCCAATGACTTTGCAACTCCGTTAGAACCTGGTGATGACTATCAAGTGTTAAAACTTAAATAGTGCAGTGAAATTTAGATTTGCCATCCATTCCTGCTGATAAAGAACCAATCACAAAAAATACTTAATCTGCTTTTCTACAGAAAACAAAATAATAACAGTAGTAGTAATAATAATGCTAACAGCTTTGTACTTTATTTAATATACTGAAATGAAAAAAATATTTCCCACCATTTTTTGATTGAAAAAGACTCCTCTATTCATTTTTTATGTCAAATTACTTACCTAATTTATTGTGTTGCATAACTGTGCTAATTAAACTATTTCTCACAGTATAGCCTACTAATAGTAACAATGCTAAGCAGTCATACAGTTCTGTATTTGAAAGAAATTTAGATTTTTATTTCCAATACAAATTTGATCTGAAAAGATTAACGTTATGTTAGTATATTTATATAGTCCTTAAGGAGTACACAATTCTCACAATAACAGAAATAGTCACAGTGAGTAACAGTACTCATAATAAAAAGAAATTGTAATACATAATATATAAACATTTTTAGGGAGTTTATGCTGTTTACTGATAGATTAAATCTGAATTACGGACACTTTATGCAAGAAATAATTTTACTGGGAAGATAGTCTGTAACTATTATCCTCAGCAGAATGTGAAGCCCTTTTATCGTTCTGTTGGACCAGGCAAAGTGGTTGATGCTAAGGGTTGGGTTGTGGTTTCTCTGCAAATGTTTCTATGGCATGTCTGGGGTGCACACTGCTTCAGAGCAGACTGAATGTTCCTGCCACTATAGATACCTCAAAACTCTTAAACCCTTGAAGTATATTGATTAGACATAACTCCATTTTCATTGCTAGTTGGCTTGTCAGAGGAAATCTCAGACTTTTGTCTTTAAGGCAGGTAGTCATGTTTAGCTGATCAAGCATATTTTATGTGTGTAGATAGCCTAAGACTAAGTCTGGGTGAGTAAAGGCCAACATAGCTCTGCAGTGAAAATATTTTCCTAATTTTTTGCTTCACTTCATTCCACCTTCACAGAATAAAATAAAAAAGGGGGAAATAAACCCAGGTCTGTGTGAGGAAAAAACAAATGTCTGTCTTGCAAGGCAAAGTTTTATTTTTCAAATCATATCCATACTTATAAAGGGTATCAGAAATATAATGGAAATGATATTTTGATTGTTTAAGAAGCACAAAGTTTTGCTTTAAAAAGACCAACTTTCACAACTCCAAAATTAAAGCATTTTGTCCTTAAATTGGTGTCCTTAAACTCCCTTTTTCTTCTGTTCCTTTGACGTTTTTGCATGTTACATCCATCTTGTTGGGTGAAATAATTGAACTGAATGTGTACCTTTGCCATCAGCATAGATAAGCATTCAAGAAGACTTCCCATCTTTTCACTTTCAAAATCAAGACAACTAAGAAAAACGAAACATGTGGTAGAGGCATTACATTGGAGGTGGTGCATTAAGCTACCAAGCTCCACTGTTTTAGGTCAACTTTAGCTGTATTTTATCTTATGGACTTTATCACATGGTTACATTTGGCTTATTTGTACTCATGTTCAATTGATAAATTTACCTTGCATCTCAGTATGTTAAGGAAGATGACAGACATTTAAACAGGAGTGTGAAAAGCAGCTAGGACTAGCATTTCGAATTTATATTCCAGTTACTAGACATTAATTCATTAAACTAAGACACCTTTCATGAAATTCTGTTTTGTAATCTTAAAAAAGTTGATCTGCCAGCTGCCTGTTACTGGCAACATCTATTTCCATATCCCCATTCATTTATGGTTGTAATATCATGTAATGATGATTACATTGTTTATCATTACTCAGTTATACATGTATCTGAAAATGATCACTTCCTGAATGAGAGAGAAAATGACTTTTTGAAAAAGTACTGAATTTTGGAGAAAATGCTTTTGTTGGAGAATACACTGATACATGTAAATCACTCAGACTCTGAGGTATGCATCCATGTCAGTGTTCCCCTTAATTCTCATGAAACAAGTTGTCTGATGTTTAGCAGCAACCTATATGAACAGAATCCATGGATAGTTGCTCACTTCCCTTCAAGGCTTTGTCAGCTCCCCTTCTATACCACAATTCTATTCTTTTAAGATTTATGCCATTTAAAAAAAAAAGTAATTGTGAAGTTCTTACTAGTGTACCCCTTTTCTGTCAAAACTGTTTTAAACTAAGCTTGTATGGGAAGATATGATTTCATGCATATCCTATCCTTGTTTGCAAGTTATTACGTTCATTGCATACCAAGCAGGTTTTTTTTTTCCTTCTGAACACATCTAAGTACTCAACTGAAAATAAGTACAATCTGTTACAGTGTTGATTACATGATGCTGTGTAGTTGGAATTGAGTTGTATGACCTTGTGTTATAGAAGCCCAAACTCAGTATTTCAGTTAATAATAACAATAATAATAATATTAATAAAAATTGCATTCTCTGACCTGTTTTTTTGAAGTACAAAATGAATATGCTAGCAGTCACAAGATTTAGTTGAATACTTGGGTTGGCATTCAGTTGAGTATATTTTTTCATATATTGAGTAGAGAGATTAAATTTGAAAATGCTCTCCTCATGTGCTCATTCAAAATAATAGCAGGAGAAAGGAAGAGTTTTGCTTTAAGTGGAAAGGGATAGTCATTCCTTGCACTTGGCACACTGAATCAGATAGAGACAGCTGCAGAAGGAAGATATGCATTGCAAAAAACAGATCAATTGGATTCAGTCACATCCAAATGAAATTACATCAGTCAATAACCTTCCTTTCAAGTTACTGAAATCTTCCTGGCCCAAATGTCTCTTGTCAAGTTACTGAGTTTTGCCGGTGATTAAAGTATCTTGAAATTGCTTCGATAACATCAAGGGCCTTGTTGTGACAGAGTCTGTAAATGCAGTCTCTTAAAAGAGAAAGCTGGTTTCATGCAGAGTGTTGAGTGTATTGACTGATTTTTTTTTTTTCATGGGTTTTCGGAAGCTTGTGTTCACAAAGACAGTCTAGAATGAAGGAAAAAGACACTTTTATTACCGAATGAAACCATTTCACATATGTGATACCAATATTTTATTTCTTTTGTATAGGATCTGTCATTTCTTCTAGGGTTTGAAATAGTTTGAAGACGTGTTCTTGTTTTGAAGTGGGCATAGGGATACTTAGAGAACAGAATTCTGTAAATCAAGACTACTGTTAATCTTATTTGTTTACATCAGCCAATACATTTGTGCATTGACCAGTTATAATTATTGCTTTTTTGTGCTCCAATGTGCCCATTATTAAAGTGAAGCAGAACTTTTCTGTTCCAGGGGTACCTTGGCTGCTGTGATGTTTTGTCCTGCAGATAACTTTTTTTACAAGCTAAATCAATGTCTGTATTAGGAAAATAATATATAAATCTGTAACCATTTAAGAAGCATTTATTAATATTTATAACGTTCAATAATGAGAAGAATTAGAGGAATTAAGAGTTGTTTTGGGGGCGTCTGTTTTGATTTGTTTTATTTTATTTTATTACACTGAAGAGCTCTCTAACTCATCCACTTAATGAAGCTGTGGGTACAGATACACCTCCTGATCCCAGGAAAGAACCTTGAGCAGCCTGAATTTTAAAATAGTGTATTACTTCTATCACTTTCAGATGGTTTGGCGTTTACTGCAGATCTGGTTCCTTGCCTTTTACAATTGGTCTTTGTCAGCACTTTCTCTCTAATTAAATAACTCTTTCATTTCCCACTCTTTCATTAACATCTTCATTAAAGTTTTTCCCAAATATCACAAATACCTCTTCAGACTTGGCAGACTTACTTTGTGCCCAGTTAGCAGCCAAAAACATCATACTCACAACAGGTATATAACCTGATGAAACCAAGTATTAAAATGACTAAAAAAGAACAGGGATCAAAACTACTAATGTAGGCACTATGTCTGTCTGCACTTTGCCCTTTTCAATAACTTACACAAATGAAGGTAATTCCAGCAGAAAGTATTAAAATCATTTGGGGGGTTTTTTGTTCTGTAAATTCCTTTGAAAAGGAAATTTTCACATATTCATAGACATCCTCCCCTATTACATAATATTTACTTACACTGAGGAAGCAGATTACAGCCATGTCTGGTTACAGAGAAGAGCGAGGGAAGGTGATGGGTTTCTCTCCCTTTGTACCAAAACTTGAAGGAAAGTGCTTTCATAGTTATTTTTGTCCGGGAATGAAGGAAAGCTGGAAGAGAATACCTCATCTAAAGGACCAGATATACAATTGAGAACCTTCCTTATGAAAGCATCTATTTCATCATTATCTGTGATGCTTTTTTCCATCTGATATTTCTTCTGTCTACTGGTGAGAAAGAAGCTCTTTGTTTTTGCTTCCTGTCCTTATTTCAGATTTTTTGTGTTCAGTAAATCCTTTTTCCAACTAAGGCTGAAATTGCACGTTCAGGCATCACAGACAGCTCTGGGTGCTGCCGTCAGTAGAAATTAGAGTGGATGTGTAGGAATATAATCCCATGGGTCTTCCAACCTAGATGATTCTATGAATCTATGCATGGGAGCAGTTCTCTGGATGAAGAAGGGTCAGGAAATGGTATGTACGGGCAGGAGAAAAGCAAAAGCAGAGAATAGAACAGTCATCAATGTGGGAGATCGTGTGGAAAAAAAATAGTAAGTAATTCTTCAAAATCAGTAGTCGGTTACCAGATGAGTTTGTGGCTACAAGCTTAAAAAAAGCTATTGTGCTTATCCGTTCATATTCCTTTGTATTGTACTGGTCTGTTGCTGGTTAGAGCTGTGTTAAAGTTAGTAGTGATTCCTTAACTAGATAATACTTTGGAGATGAGAGGGGTAAAGATAACCCTAAATCATATAAAATATATGGTGTCAAGTCAAATTCTAAAAATATTAGAAATAGAAAAATTGTCCGGCCATTTAAAAGTGAATTGTCTTTAATTTATCAGTAAATACTATAATATTATTTAAAGATTTTTGATCTGTTATCAATAAAAATGCAAAGAAATATTAAAGGAATCACTTAGTGCAGGTATAGGTTACTTATACTTCTGAATTGATATCTTCTTACAGTATTCCCTAAAGTACTACTAAAATTCGGATCTTGACTTCACTCTAAAATTGCAAGTTTCCTCTGTGAACCTTGTTTCTCTTCTATTACTTTCATTTTTGAGCTTATTGTTAGACTTCAAATGATTTTATCACTTCAACTGTGAAAGGTGTGTTTATAGATGTAACAAACATGTTCACATAAAATCTGAATATAAAATATTTTGCAAGTAGAAACTAATTTTCTATATAAGTACATATATACATATATATGAGTGCATATACATACACATTATGGTTATATGTATGCACACACTCATTTTGAAAATCAAATAAAAACTTGTATTAAATGTATAGATTGCTGTATTTATGTTCAAACCTTGCTAGCCCAGATAGGGTGTAGCCTGTCACATTCTGGTGACCTCATTCCAGTGATGTGGTTGCTGCTACTCAGTACTGTTGCTGAGAGGATGAAGGTGGCACAAAAACTTTGCGCTTATTTCAGATTGTTTGCTGATGCTGCCCTTTATGTTTCTGCACTTGAACGTGCACCCATGTCAGCTTCACCCACTCTGAGGTGATCAGAGCAAAACCAGTTGCACTTGATAAGGGGAGGGGATTGTAATAAGATGACTATTAAAAGTATTTCTGGTTTACAGCTAAGCGTTTCTTCAGTTTTCTTTAAAAGTTCAAAATTGAAGAGTAATATTGCAGTTCAAGACTCCTGATTTAAAATTCTAATCATGTTTCAAGTAAGAGAGCTGAAGTGAGAATTGAAATGGATTTACATACAATAGTTCCTTGCTGTCCCACTGATTCTTTAACTCAAAATCCTTACAATCAAAAGTAAATTTAATGTTGCAAAGAGCAGTTGTTGGAACACGTGGTGACACTGACTCCTGTTCACCACATTGCTTTTTCTTTCTTTTTAAAAAAGTATTATAACAGATCAGAATTACTTTTTAATTATAATTCTACTTTTAATACATTTCAAAGTAGAAAGCAAAACAAATGATGTGGAGACTTTATCTAGGTCTCTGACAACTGATGTGTATTTCATATGCTAGGACAGATTAAAGGCAACATGAATTTTTATTAATTAAAATCACACAATACTATCAGTTACATTAATTTTCTGTATTGCAAGTAGTTTAAAAAAGTTTAAACGTAGAGCATCAGCACTTAAAGATTGAATTTATTTATTTATTTTTAAAACATCTTTGAAAAGTATGTATGTCATGTGAGTGTGCAGACAGGAAGTACAAGTAGGGGAAAAAAGCTGTGAAGATTTTTGAGTCATTGTCTCAAAGACCTTGTTTCAGAGGTGACTAAAGCTTTCTACATACTGAATTATTACACTACATTATGAAAGAAACCCTCTCTTACTTGATGCTTTCTAAATCCCAAGAGTTGTTTTTTTTCTTTCAATTGCTATTCTAGAAAACAAGCATTTTTAAGGTTATAACACAGAAACCGTGCTGTTTGTGCTTAACATGTAGTCAGTCATGTAGCTGCATTTGCGTGAGTTTCAAATGTGAGGAAAATGCCAGCTTCACAATCAAGCCTGCTTGTATTAAATTGTCACTTTTATGATTAAAAAAAGAAAATCATCTTCTCTGTCTTATGGTAGACTCCCTTTATTGTTTGAGCAGTATTGAGAAAAAGTTAAAGTATTGAGGAAAAGTTAAAAGGATGCTATACTTAACTCAGTTTAATGTTTTGTCAATTAGAGGCACTTGGAAGTTTGGTATAAGTGTCTTAAACTATTTGGATCTGAGCATACACATTGCTTGAATTTAGTGTGATGTTAATGTTTCATAAGACAGAGCAGAGCTGCTATGATCTTTCAATGTTAATATTTTTTTCTTATCACTTTACTGTGTAGATACACTTCATGAGACACAACTCTGCCACAACTCATCCTCGGAGGCAATCGTGGAAACCTTTTATAGTATGATTTTTAAATGTGGATAAAGCTCTCAATAGAGTACCTAAAGTAAAGGAGAACAGCTACCTTGTCTCTACTATAAGCTTATGACAAAAAACTCGAGTTTGCTTGTCAGGCTTGGATAGAATGTAATTGATTGATTTGTTATTTGGTCTGACAAGGTAGTTAATTTGCCTGCATTTTTTTTGCACTAATCAGAAACATTTCATCTGTGCATTGTTGAAAAATCCCGGATAAATGTCTTGTCAGAATTGTCCTATTAAATAATGTCTCTTTCCCCCGTGCTTCGTTGGCAAATGATGTTATACAATGCTTGGATTCACTGAAGAGTGACAGAAGCCTGTGGGACTTAAATATTATGCATTCCTCCATGGTGATACCGAATGAAATAAGCAACAGTTTGCCGTCCGCCTGCCGCTTTACTTATATGCAGTTTAATAACTACATTTCTATATAGAACATCATGTTGTACATAGACCTTGCTGTAAAAAGGATTGTTCCCTACCCTCCCCCCCCCAAAAAAATGTTCAGTGATAATAAGACCTGTAAAACACTTGAGATTTACTATTCTGAAGGAATAGATTTGCCATGGTAAAATTGATTTTATGCTTATTAGTATGAACTAATTGTTTCTGAGTTCAGACACTCGAGTGTAGAATGTCTTGAGAATAGAACTATACCTATATTGCTTTCTGAAAAATTTTTAAGAAAAAGAAAAAAATGAGTATATGCATATATTTGTTTTATTTGGCTTACTTCTCTGGCAGTATTCAGGACAAGCTTATCTCTTCACAATACAAATATGAGATTGTTATGTAAGTTGGGGAAGGAATGAAGAACTGATCACACAGCGTGACAGCTGAGATCTTCGTCTTCGTCCATATATATCCTGGTAGATGCAGACATAGTATTTTGATCTACAAATGGTGCCAATCCAGTTCTTAAATCTACAGTAGCAGTGTGTTGACATCTTCATCGTTTTCACCTTGAACTTACTCCGAAAAATTCTGCTTAAATGCAATCACTCTTGTAACTTTATGACATATAATCTTTGAATTTCTTGATTATGGTCGTTTTTGTCATCTATTGAGGCACATTTCCATTTGAAAATATTTTTTAAACTTAAACAAAATAAATGCTGTAACAAGTCATAGGAGAAATATACAGATTTGTGTATACTTATCTACACGTCATATCTTGCCAGGGCATTTCATGTTTGGATATTATATTAAATAAAATTAACCTGATGTCTAACACGTCGTTTTGTTTTAAAAAGGGGGTGGGATGATACTAGAGTAAGATTTTTGTCTGAACTGTAAGAAATGTTTACCATTGTGTATTGGCAAGGTACACAGACACTTTAAAAATAAACACATTTACCTTAGCAGATAGACATTAATGCAGGAATTTGACCTTTAAGAATCCATGAATCCATTTTAGGAAGAAAAGACTAAGTTTAGTGACCACTTGTTCAGAATTCTGGAAGTAAAAATGTATATCCAAATGCTGTGATAATAAGGGGAAAAAAAAATGTTTGCAATACATCATGCTGAGTTTAGGAAAAGAAGAAGAAAAAGACTGTAATGTTTACTATGATTTATGACCACCTATTAAACTAACACATTGTAGGTATTGTGAGTAGGAGAGAATGATAAATGTAGCATGTCTTGGCTATTACTAGTAAGACTGCTAAAATACTTGTGTGTGTGACATTTGCTAATTAAGCTAGAGAAATATTTCTTAATTAAGCTGCAATAAAATATGTATCTGATTAGAAAAGTAGACTAGTTACTATGGATTCACTGTCGAAAGATATTCAATTCACAGGCTTCCATTTGGGACTCTTCTGGATTCAGTAGTATTAGATTTTTGTTAATTTTTGCTTTAGTGTATTAGGTACTGGAATAAAATGTTAGTTTACCGGTAATGCAAGTACAATATGAGGGACTACAGTGTTAGAATAAAAAAAGAGTCCAGAAAAATCATACCATGGAGTAAAGGAAAAGGCAAATAATTGTTTAGTGTATATTATGATACAAAGAGTAAGTAGTTAGGATATAACGTTTTCAAAAAAGAAGGTATAGGTGACTCTGGATCTCAAACTGATCATAAATTAAACTGATCATACCTGAGATGTACAACGATATATGTTACGTTTAACACATGAAAGTACTTCTGAATATTCAGAAGACTGGTATGTCACCCTTGGAAAAGCCCCAGCTAGTGTATTCTGTGCATTCTGGCAAGAAATATTAAGAGAAAGTCCAAAGCAACCTGAAATGAATGATAAGACAACTACAGGATATATAAATGAATGAAAAAGCTTAAAATAGTTGGATTTATTTTATTTAGAAAAGACTCAGGAATCTGTCAAAGATGATTGAGAGGGAAGTTGCTCAAAAAAAAAAAAAAAAGGAAAAAAAGTTGTTCTTCAAATCTGATCAGATCAAAAATAAGACGATTTGTGTTACGCAATAGAAAGGGATTTTCTAACAGTAAGAATAATTGCACTAAGGAAGTTTGTTTGGGAATTTGAGTAATCTCTGATATTGGAGGATTTTAAGGACAGGATAATGTGTGTTGAAAGCTTAGTATTATTGATACTTCCCTGGGCATGCTTGATATCTTAGGGTGATTTCCTGCAGTATTTTGTATGTGTATTTTGTTCCCTAATACAGCTTCTTAGTAGCATTTTGTTACTTCCTTGACTTTCTACATTAGCAGTTGCTCTCTCCCTCTCACCTCTCTCTTCCGCTTCTTCCCCCCACTTGAAATAAATTTGATAGCTGTATTCAAAACTAAAATGGCTTCTCTAGAAGTTCAGAAACCACAGGCCATTCAGTGCAGTTATTAGTTCGAATACCTGAGAATGGCACTGTAGATGCAATTATGTATTATGACTAAAATGTATTTCTGAAAATCTAATGCAACATTTTCTAATAGCTTTCTTAAATTTTATACTATACAGTCTGTCAAGGGGGTTGTCCTGTTTTTTTTCAGAATGTCCTTGTTTTCCCAAGAAGGAAAATACTTTGAACTTTTTTTGGTGGGGGGGCTGTAATTTCTGTAGCATTATCTTAGTATATACGTTGGAAGCATTGCCTTAACAGAAATACTTCATTTGAACTTAAAAATAATATAAATATGAGTTCTGTACTGTAGCTGTATAGTATCAACAAGAGCAAGCACATTTGATAGGGTGATTGCAATTTTTTCCTCTGGTATATGTGGGCTCTTAATGAATTTTACAAAATAATTTATCAAAGTGTTTTGGTGGGGTGGGAGGCTGGGTGAGAGAGGAGGTAAGGAGAGTAGTGAAGTGAACACTTCTTGCTGAAAGGAAGCTGTTCACATCCAGGTATAGTTAATAAAGTTTATTTATAACATTATTATAATTAATTATGTACATGCAAGTTAAGTTTCATAAAACAGATGATTTGTGGACTGCTCAGAAAAAATTACATAGGAATGTCATATAATGACAACCAATACAGATTCTTCCTTAGCTATAGATAATCTGTGTTAGGCTTTTAGATTTGGGGGATTATTTATTTCTTTCAATATTAAAATATGAATTAAATCAAGGAGAGGTGGCAGTTTTGGGTTTAGCATAATAAATTTAGCTACATATATGTTTCCCCAATTAATGTTTATTTTCTTCTGCTCATCTGTGGTATAATTGAGTGACACTGTCAGTTCTGTTAAAATGAAGTATTCAATGCTTGAGTTATGTGATGATAAGCATCTGGGGGGTGGGGAGTTGAAGCTACATAAAATAATTTTCTCCTTTTGAAGTTATAGTTAGAATGCTTTGTCTACCATTTAATGAAGTAGAGCTTCTTAGAGGCCAAAGCCATACAAATTCATGCTGTTAAGTATTATAACTAGTGCTAAATAATGAGATTTTTTTTAAACCTTAATATAGTAAATGCCAAAAAAGCGTAGCATAGATCCTGAGTGAATAAAGGCTTTTCCACAATATTATTGTACGCTAAAAAGTAGTTATTACATTAATAATACTGGGAATAATAATGGGAATTTGAGCAATGGGAATTTGAGCAAATTAGAGATTACAGTTTCCCATATCCAAACCCATAAGTTACTTTATAATGAAACTCCTGTTAGCTGAAGATCAGTCGGCTCATCCTGCTCTGTCAGGCCATGTGTTGATCTTGCCCATACACTGTCACTGTCAGTAGGTAGATAGAAAAGCTAGAGTGTAGTAATCATGCTACATCTGGTATATTCTCTCAATATGGCAATAGCCATATCCCTTTCTTTTCCAGGCATAACAGATGATAATAATAGTCTACTCTCTCATCTAACATTACAAATTATGGAAGTCTGCGACTTCTTTTCTATCCTTGCATTGTGCCTAGCATAATAGAAATCTGAATGTGGCTTTTCATTACTCCGTGTAACACTATAAGCAATACCCTTCTTAGAGCCTTTAATTTATTTAAAATTAGATAAATATTAAAATCTAGAAAGTTGTAGATTGAAGGGAGGCTCTGGAGGATATCTGTTCCAGCCACCCATTCAAAGCAGGACTGACTGCAAAATTAGATCTAACTTTGAAATCCGATTAAGTTTCTTAAGAGTTATATCCAACCAAATTTTGACCGTGCTTGGAGATGAGAGCCTTTTGGGATAAGCAGTACCTGTGTTTGAAGAGGCTGTATAACTGGGTTATCTTTTGGTTTACATTCAATAGCTTACATGTGTCACAAGAATTTTAGTGCTGGAATCTGTCATACTCTTGATGATGAAGTCCCCTAAAGCCTGTCTGGCCTATATGAGAAGACATTTAAATTATCCTGGTGCTAATAGTTTCTTAAAGTTTTTCTGTAGAACAGAAACTGCAAGATGACTTGACCATCCATTTTTAGTTGTTATACCACATATAGGCAAAGGAAAAAAGTTGAGAAATCAGAAGTAGAAAAAGAGCTTTTTCCCTTTAATACTTAATATGTTTTTCTCTTTTGATAATATTCTGCCTAAAACCAGAAGTGTAACTAAGGATCCAGACCTTATATTTTAAATTAGATCATAAATACTACACTGCATTGCTTCTCATTCATGGTTGGCCTGTGACATAGCACAGCAAAATGAAAGCAATTTCTGTTGGAATCCTTGGAGCTGAATTGAAGAGTTCTGGTGTAGAATGGCAGAGTAAGACATGAAGACTTATCTTCACTTTGTTTCAAGATGTCAGAAGAGAAAACTATAAAGAAGAATGTTTTCCATGTGCTCCATAATGAAAAAGTACTAGTGGATTGGGATCCTCCCTCAGTAAGGAGAATAAAGGTACTTTTTTGGACAGCGTTAATAACAAGGCACTAAATACATGATTACACAGTTATTTCACCATTAGATCTTTAGCTTTATTCTTTAAATAACAGTCCAGGAAAGTGCCTTCTTTGACATTACATATAAGGGTCGCTGATATAACCCATCCCATATATTCATTCTACAGTCTGTTTTCATTAAGGTATCACAGGAGCACTACTTAACCTGCTTCAGTCCAAAGTCACATCACCTTGGTTCTACAGGTTGAATTCACTTGAGCTACATCCCCTTACTCTGTTTTTCAGGGAATGCTTATATGCCCCTTTCCATTGGATCTATTATACAGCCACTAACAAAACCCAAAATCACGACAGTGCCTTGAACTGTCATAGCTGTTTTTAAGCTGTTCATCTGAACCTAAGAATGTGCTGCAATTTAAAATTAATTCCCATGCATGTCTCCAGCTGTTTGCAGTTTGAAAGTGGCCCAGCACTTGGACACTGAGGAATTAAAAGGGAAGGAGGTCAGTGCCCAAGAAGAACATCTGTTCCTCAGGTGTTTAGAGCCTTTAGTAAAAAATGAGGTCCCAAACAAGCCAACAAGGAAAGATGTGTATTAACAGTTAAATCCCCACAGGTGCTGGAATAGTCATCATTGATGCATTCCCGTGGCTAATGGGTGAGTGGATGCACACCCTTCCCACTGCAGTTCTCTGAGAGTTTAAAAATTCTGGTTTAGATTACTTCTAAACATGTTCTAATTAGTTCAAAGTTTGACAGATTATGTCTTATATGACAAGTTCTCTAATTTTAATGGTGGTGATGGTTTATCAGTATGTATCAAGTTTTTATATAATTTTTGCAGTAAAGTAAATCTGTCTAAGGTGGTGTAATGAATAGGGAGTGGTACATATATTTTGCACTTTTGTCCAACCTGGTACTTTTTGGCATGATACTGCAGACGATGTGCAGTGATGTGTACATAAGTGAGAGATTTTCTGCAGTCTCTGAAGCATATTTGGAAAGTTGTTTTTAAAGATTAGCTTATTAACGTTGTGTTTCAGGGACATGTAGATAATTACTTTTCCAGCTATAGATGGGTGATGTTGACTTGTGAATGCAAAATAGGTTTCTTCACTCTGGCTGAATCAGCTCTTTGTGGTTTACAAATGTGCCAGTGATGGGCAGGTTTTGCATTCAGTGTTCCTCTGCAAAAGCACAGGTCTTTTTCCCCAGTGCTCACAGGAAGACTTCTGCAGGCCAACTGATAAGACTCCCTCCTGTGCAGGTAGATGCAATGTAATGAAATTGGATGTGTGTGCTGGTCTTTGTAAATAAAATGAGATTGACCCCAGCCATTATCTCATTTATCTCATTTACATTGTAAAATCAGTATCTACACTATTGATTAGAGCATAATTAGTTAATTATGAACAGAAAAATGCAGAGTTATGTAGGGCTTGAGCACAGCCAGCTGTACTGCAAAAAAAAAAAAAAACCTAAGAAAAAAATCCAAGGTCATGAGCAGATGGAGATTACTTTATTAAAGAACAAAGCAGACATATTTCGGGTATGGAAATGTCTAATCGAGCTTTCTTTCTGTGAAAATGTAGCTGACCTGCATTCTGTACTTTTTTTAGTGTGAAATGTGTTTTCTCTTATTCTTTTTAATTTATTAACCTAAATCCTTCAGAATTCACCTTTCTTCTCCCCACCCCATTTTCTCGGGGTATAATGAGCATATATCTATCCTCATTAATTGCTGGGTAGAGGAACACAGTGATTTCTAATTTTGATGAATAAAGTAATTTTAGTCTTGTTAAAACATTGATAGTAAGCAATTACCTGTCAGAGCTAATTTAGGAGGTTAGGTTAGCTTGTGTTTGTGTGGAGCTCTATTTTCATGAAGTTTCTGGTACAACTGTTAGCTGGGCCACTAAAGATGGCTGTGCACTTAGGTGTATTTGTAAATCATGTAGTTAACCTCAAAAAAAGTTGTTCACAAATTATAACAAGGTAAAATACATTATAATTTAAGGACTGTTTGAAAGGTGTGACCTTGAATCCCTAAGGGTAAAATTTTAAATGAACCTTTAAAGCGGAAAAAGCGTTTTCCTTCCCTTCCCCCACCCCCAGCCTAATAGTTGAACTTGTACTACTAAGCCATCTTCAGTAAGAAAGTGGATGATATTTGTAAATGACAGTGCTGTGTGGCTCCTTTGCTCTCTAAATATCCATGTTGTGAATGATGAGTGCATTTACTGAAAGGCTGCGAGACTGTCAGCATGACACCTTTTGTGACCTAACTTTCATTCTCGAAGTTGAAAGTACTCCTTATTTTGTCACTTTCTTATTTTCTGCATCTGACAGTGGATTTTCTAACATTTTATTTTACTAGACAAAAGAACACAAGTAATGGTGTACACTTGAGGGTTCACAATCTCATTTTACTGGTGCCATTTTAATCTAGGTGTAAGGTTTTCTTTCAGAATTAGGGATTTAGAATGCCAGTCTTGTTTTCTGTACTGTGTGTAAGCTTCACATTTTGTCCCAAGTCATTCTCAGCAGACACGAGAGCTGCCAGACAGCTTATGGCATCATCTTTAGCCAATGTGCGGCATGTGTTCATCCATTTTCCCAGCATCATGCTCTGGGAGCTCCAGAATCAGTGAATTTGTTTTTTTGACAAGACAGAATTTGTATTCCAATAAAAAGCAGTATGTAGGAAGTGTTTAAAAATATTTGGTATAATTTCATTTTTATCACTATGCAGCTTTTCCTGTTTTGGTATATGAAAATATGCTTTTGTTATTTGCATTTTCTCAGCTCTGCAGATGCAGATAAATGGTATTATTATCTGAAAAATTTTCTTAT
Source organism: Chloroceryle aenea (assembly GCA_013399075.1). Lineage (NCBI taxonomy): Eukaryota > Metazoa > Chordata > Aves > Coraciiformes > Cerylidae > Chloroceryle > Chloroceryle aenea. The sequence goes on from VWZY01013144.1 coordinate 139,722, forward strand.
GGATATTTTTAACCCAGTCTACGGAAATGCAAGCTTTCTTCTGCCAAACTAAACACTCTTGAAGTGATAAAAACTAATGACAATAAATACTAAAAGCATTCAGCTTCAGAATGGCACCTCCAGGTCTGTATTTAATTTGATAACGTTCTGGTTACTGCAACCCAGCCCTGCCAACTCCCTTCCAAATGTGGCTGAAGGTGTAGTCGGGAAGTACCACATTCTAAATAGCAAATGGAAAAGATGTAAGAAGTGATGGCAAAGCATAATTTTAAAGGGACACTTTATTTTAAACATATAAACACTTGTGTTTATAGACAGTCACTTCAGGAAAAAAAAA
>VWZY01013144.1:141722-214943 GCA_013399075.1 Chloroceryle aenea
TGTTGCAGGTGTGATGAATGCAGACTTTGCTACCATTTTGGCTGTCTAGACCCTCCATTGAAGAAGTCTCCTAAACAGACTGGCTATGGATGGATTTGTCAGGAATGTGACTCTACATCCTCCAAAGTAAGTTAATTCATCCTGTGAAGTGATTGAAGTATTCAGGTTTTAGCAGTCTTAGCCTGTGGTTTTTGCTGAAATACTATACATAAGTCTGCTCTGAAAAAAACAGCATAACATCCTGAAATAATTATTTCAGACTCTCTGTAAAACAGGTAAAAACAGAATGTATGCAAATGGAAATATTCTTAATAAAGAAAATTTTATTATCCCAGTTAAATCCTTTCTTTTCACATTGTGTTTTCTGAGAATGGAGTAAATATGGATACTATATCGGGATTGGTAACATTGTTGACAGGTGAAAGTATCTCAGGAGTAATATAGAATATAAACCTCTTAAGGACAGAGATAGAAAATGCATGGTTGGTTTTTTGTGGTGTGTTTTTTTTTGTTTTTGTTGGGTGTTTGTTTTTTTTTTTTTTCAAATAAATGAATATAATTAGAATTATTAAATCTGTTTTTTTTTTCCACTGGAAAATCCTACAAAGGTTGTTAATACTTTATATTGACTGGTATGCCTTGATCAATTATAACACTGTAAAACTAGAACTACATTTCTGACATGCATTAACTCTCTTTAATAATATTGACAGTAAAAGTATGCTTCTGTAGTACTGACTTTTCAAAAAATAAAGATTTTGATTCTTTGTCTGCACAGAAGCTTCTTTAGTACTGACATTCTTTTCTATCACCGTAACCTCTAAAGAGACACTTTCTAATTGATTTTCAAAATTGGATTTATAAGTGCATCTGATACCTTGATGTTAAAATAACAGAGCATTGTAAAAGCCTTTAAAATTTTACAGACTATTCTGCCACTTTCTCTGTATTCCACANAAAAAAAATCTAAATTAATACTGTTGGAAGTCAGATGTAGATTTTAGGATTAATGCACCAAGTCAGTCAGAAACAGTGTGATGCTTTATTTTGTGTTACTTAGTGGATTCCAAGCAGAGTATCCCTACAAGACAGGAGTTCTGATAAGCACTGCTCAAAATCAAACACTTACGTGAGTAAGACTCCAGATATAGAAATAGGATAGTGAAAATACCTTCCTTTACAGATGAGAACACTGAGACTCAAAGGAGACATAATCTTTTGCTGAAGGTCACATACACTGTTGGCATGTAGGAGTGTAACCTATCTCATCTCCTACTCTCAACCTTTTATTCTTTTAATGTGCCTTTCACAAGAAAGAAAACTGGATATATTCCTGATAGTAAGTAATATATTTCTGCACTGGAACTCTTCTGTCTTTAAAAACTGAGAACAGCTTCCTTTTTCACGTTTTCTTTGTCCTGCAGTTAGTTTTATTGCTAAACAATCCTAAGGATATGGGTTGTAATATGGTATATTCCATTTTTCCAAAATAGCCAAACCACATCTGTTCAGTATGCCATGCTGACAATAGGTAGATTATTGCTTTTAATTTCTATTTAGCAGAAGACAGTACATGCAACACCTTTACCAGTGCTCCTGTCTCATATATAACTGCTTAAAACAGAAGGCTTCACTAGCAAGCACAGCTTTGACAGCAAGGACAAGAGTACTTACTTAAATTAAACAACAATAATCAGAAAATGGTTGCTTCCTTTTACTTGGATGCTACTCCTTGGAGAAAAGTCACATGAAGGTTTTCTTCCGTTAAGACAGTAGTATGTTCTGTTAGTTGAATCCTCTTTCTGTAATGTGATGTATGTTCATTATTACATCACTCTGTCTTTGATCTGATGATGCCTGTGCCATCCTATTATTGCAATTTATGTAACTTTTTGTGTTTGCATGTTTTGTAGAGGAGAAAATGAAAAAAGAAAGTGTAGGAGATTTCTTAGAAAATTTGCTTTCTAAACATTTACTTACTTTCCTATTTTTGGATCATTCATGTGGCTTCAATTTGGAGTTTAAAGGTGTTTAATGAAGATAATATTGCAAAGTAAACTTGAAAATAACATTCTTTTTCATACAAAAATAAAGGGAGATATGCAAATAAGATGAAGTTCAGTAGAGTATATAAAAATCTTTACTATTTGCTTTTAAAATTGTCTTTCTTATTTTTTAGCATATTATTGTAGCCATTTAAAAACCCTTTCAGGAAGCACTTGTTATACTGTAGCATTTCTTCAGTGCTAGTAGATGAAGAATAGGTCAACAATAGCTATGCTATTTTGAGCATTTTATGTGGACCACTCATAGTACAAAATGCTAATGAAAGGTGTAATAAAAAAGAATATAATGTTGTGTTTACATAGGGCAGTATTATAACTGAAAGATCACAGTGGAATCCTTTTAAATTAATAACTCTTTCAAAAATATTCAGAGCAAATCAGAAAATATTTTGTGCATTCATTTATGACCCACATAATCCTACTGTAAAAAAATATAATTCATAGCTGTAAATTATAGTTGAATTGTTGAATATTTAAGAAAACATATCAGAGTTTGCCTTGAAAAAATATTTGTTTAAAATGGTGTCTTCATCTATGAAAAATCAATTTTATCACTGTCTAAAAAAATTAAAAATTTGTGAAAACAAATGACAATGAATGACACTGAAGCATCTAATGTATTGAGCTGATTATACATTTTTTTTCTTTAATTTACAAGTATCTGAACTAATTCATTTAAATAAAATGATGACAAAGGTGATATATATGTAGCTGCATCAGAATATTTGATCAGAATATATCGGGCAGAACCTGCATGATGTGGTTTTGTTTGAAAATACCCCTTACAGAAAAATAATTTTCTGTATCATAGAAATAAATCTAAGAAATCTTGTGCTGAGAAATAGAGGGAATCTCAATCTAAACCAGTATATATGTACCATTTATGTATTTCTATATAATTTTTATNCAGTCTTAGCCTGTGGTTTTTGCTGAAATACTATACATAAGTCTGCTCTGAAAAAAACAGCATAACATCCTGAAATAATTATTTCAGACTCTCTGTAAAACAGGTAAAAACAGAATGTATGCAAATGGAAATATTCTTAATAAAGAAAATTTTATTATCCCAGTTAAATCCTTTCTTTTCACATTGTGTTTTCTGAGAATGGAGTAAATATGGATACTATATCGGGATTGGTAACATTGTTGACAGGTGAAAGTATCTCAGGAGTAATATAGAATATAAACCTCTTAAGGACAGAGATAGAAAATGCATGGTTGGTTTTTTGTGGTGTGTTTTTTTTTGTTTTTGTTGGGTGTTTGTTTTTTTTTTTTTTCAAATAAATGAATATAATTAGAATTATTAAATCTGTTTTTTTTTTCCACTGGAAAATCCTACAAAGGTTGTTAATACTTTATATTGACTGGTATGCCTTGATCAATTATAACACTGTAAAACTAGAACTACATTTCTGACATGCATTAACTCTCTTTAATAATATTGACAGTAAAAGTATGCTTCTGTAGTACTGACTTTTCAAAAAATAAAGATTTTGATTCTTTGTCTGCACAGAAGCTTCTTTAGTACTGACATTCTTTTCTATCACCGTAACCTCTAAAGAGACACTTTCTAATTGATTTTCAAAATTGGATTTATAAGTGCATCTGATACCTTGATGTTAAAATAACAGAGCATTGTAAAAGCCTTTAAAATTTTACAGACTATTCTGCCACTTTCTCTGTATTCCACAGAATCTTTTAATGATTAAGGAAGCAACTTGGTATTTGGATACACAGGGACACAGCAATGCAGAAATGCTGTCATGTTACCTGTTAGCACACTTGGATACTTAAAATACTTTCATGATGTTACTCTTAAGAATGGAAGATATAAAATGTTGAGAGACGGTGATAATTTTTTCACTTGCTAGTGTCTCTTTCCAACTGGAAATATATGGTATTCGGTTTTACCCCAGGGGGTTAATCAAATTGTTCTTCTGTAAGAAGATATGAAGATGGACATCGGAAATTAGCTGTCCACTACAGTTTGGACATCAAGCAATCTTTCTGGAATGCCACTTACATGCAACGGATTTTCCAAGAGTGAATTAAAATTGTTATTGAATTTCTGTCACCTGCTTAAACTAAAAGAGTTCTTGATAACATTAGTTAAAATCTTTTGTCTCCTGTTTTCTTGGCTTCTTCTGAGTAAACAAAAAAACCCAAAACAACAGGGTTTGTAATTGCTAAATGTGTTTACCGGGAAATTAGCACACTGTACCAGATGAAAATTTTAAAATATTTTATCATGTAAATTATGATTGAATTCACTTAGTGCAGGATGTGTATTAGTTTCAAGGTGTGTGTTGAAAAGGGCAATATTCTAAAGAGTAAACAAAGTTTATCATTAGAATGATGGTATATTTTGTGTTATCTTAGTGATTATTACAAATTAAAAAAATAGTTGTTATTGTGTCTAGTTTTCTTTGTCATTCAGAAAGGTTTTTAATGAGTAAATTTCAATAAAACCTTTTGCACTTCAAGCACAGGCAATTTGAATTGCATCTGAGTGAATATGTAATGAATATGAAAGATACTGAAAAATTGTCTTGTGGAGACTCCTTGTGGTTTTCTTTAGCCACTTTCCCACAGACTTTTCACAGACCGGCAGAGAAATTTCTCTGAAAAAGCTATATTGCTCTCTGCAGTTTAAAAAGCTTTGTTTTGCAGCTTTGTTTGTTTGTTTTATTCTATACTCCCTAAAAAATTCAAACAATATGGTGTTGACTTAAACTCCTTACAGCTTCAATGTGATTGTAGTTTTAAAAGGATTAGGGCTTTGTTTATGTCATTATTGTCAAATTCAGTATGCTATATGGCTTTAGGATTGTGTATTCTATATCTGTGATTTTGTGCAGCTTTTCACAGCCAGGAGGGGAGCTGATCTGGTAAGACTTCTTCTACCCCTCTCTATGGGGGGGGGGAGGAGTCTCTCAAATGTGTGCTTAAAGCTCAGAAGAGGAAAACCGTAGAGAAAGTTGCATTTTTTACTGCACTCTGCCTGTCCTGTGGATGAATTGCAAATCTGAGCTACCTGCAATTTCAGTCTCTCAGTCACTCACTAAATCCAATTTTTGGTGTGTCACACTGAAGTTTCTTGTATGGATTATAGCAGCAAAATGGGATTGAATTTCGAGGTTTGGCCAAGGAGACTGTTGTTTAGTTTTCATTCCTTCAACTTCATTCATCTGTTTTGATCCAATTTGAATCACTATTATAGTATACATTTTAAAATTCCCCAACAATATGTGCTGTAGGAGTATTGGGCCTTGAAAACAATTTCTAGGTAGATTGTTATCTTGCTGAGGAGAAAGATTGTAGTGCATAGCATAAAACTGTTCAGTTAGTTTTTATTTCTAATTATGTATTTCAATTTTAGATGTTCAGGAAAAGTTGTATACTGCTGACGAAGAATAACGTGATTTTATTTTCAGATTTTGCTAAGCACTTGCAGGTGTCAGCAGTACAAGAGTTGTAATTTAGTGGTAATAAACATATGCTTTAAACTGTTATCTATCAGAAATGTTGGACACGCTGCTTCCATTTTGCTTGTACTAGTCACAGGAGTCTCCTGCAGTAGTGTCAGTTTTTCCACCAGCATAACATATTCCCTTATTACCCTGCCTGTCAAATAATAGAAAGACAGGGACTTTGCTGTAGGGCATGAGGGCAACATCTTCTCTGCTGGTAATACTTGCTGTCACTTTTATGGAATGGTTGATGCTCACTACTAAGGTCTGACAAGCTCTCTCATCTCAAAAACATTGTAGACTTTGTTATATCACATGAAAGCTGAAGTAAACCTGCAAGCTCTCAATTCCTGTAACATTATCCATCTACCCTGTGAAAGAATTACGGTGTGTTTTCAGGATTGCCAGGAAGCCCTCTAAATCATAAATTACCTGATAGTTTTAAATGGTGGTATTCAGAATGAATGCAGAACCTCATTAATCCAAAAATTAATAAAAGTAAAACAAAATAGAAACCAAATTTTTCAGTATTATGTGTGGTATTCAGTAGGAATAAATGTGGCCTGACCGTTTGTTCATTATGTGTGATAAGGATCTCATTATGAGGTCTCATTATTATTAGATGTGGATTCCTTTCTTTTGCCTTCCATTTAAAAAGTACTGTTTAATTTATCACCTTCAACTTCAAAATTTTGCAAAGGACCAAGACAGCAAAGTGTTTAAGCATATATCATGGTGGTTGCAATGACTGTACTGGTTAGGTTTCTATCCGCTCATCTTTGCATACAGTCTGTTTGGAAAATGCTGCAGAGTGTACATGTCAGGTCATTATTTGAGTGCTGCAAGATCAGCTTCCTTGTCTCTGAGACTTCTGTTTAGTTTGCTTTTATTTCACCTTTTTACTGGATTGCATTTTTTCAGTGGAAATAAATTGTCAGTATATATGCATAGAATTCTCATCTAAACCCCTTGGGAAATATTTTCTGGACCTACAAATACATGACACACCAATCCAGGCAAGTAATATATTTTTGTACACCTTTTGTGTTTTAAAGCAATCATGGATGATTTTGCTTATTAGCTATGTAGAAGCATTTATTTGGGTATATCTTGGTTTTACACAGTGAATAAGCAAGTGTAATTGGACACTGTAATCTTAAAATATTGACTATAATGTTTGGAATAATATTTTAAAATAAATACAATTTTTAAAAATAAAAAATTATTGCAAACATTAATTTGGTCAGATAAAGATGAAAAAGTGAACAATTCAATTCCTATAGTTCATGAAATTTTGAGTAAAAAATAAAGTTGTTTAAGAAGATCTGTGAGATCTGTAGAAGTTTCTGATGTACTCATGAGTTGTGCAGGTGACAATCTCATTATGGTTTATGGAATATAATCTTTTTTCATGATGCCTTTTTTCCAAACTCAGGGAGCATTGCCTCACACATGTGGCTTGACATGTAGTTTCACATATGTGTCACAAAAGAAATGATGAAACAAAAAATCCTGATATCAAGCTCTCAAAATTAAGGTGGCATGCAGTACTTTAAGTCCTTCTATGGCTATGGGTGAATTTGCAGCCTTTAATCACTGCATGGTGTGTTATATTATACTTTCTTTATAGGACCCCTGCTTTCTCTGATTCAGCTGTTTGGGGTATCTAAAAGGGATTCATTTGGGTTGATACTAAGAGAAGATACTGTCTTTAAGTTTTGCAAGGCATGAAAACTGAACCAATCATTTCAGGCACAGAAAGTAAAGGAAGCTTGATCTTATGTCTGAAGTAGTTTGGATGTGACCAGAAAATTGATTTTTGTCTTTCTCGCACCCCAGTGCACCTGTGAATGGTACACAAATTGAAATTTTCAAATATTTAGTAAATATTTCTCCTTGTTTGCTTGTTGCCAAGCTTGATTCCCTTAGCCCAGCATGGAAAAGTGCTGAATTGTCTAAGCTGCAGCAAGTGATAGTGTAAACTGTGTTTTGAGAGTACACAGTCTCTATAATGATGCAGTCTGGACTAATTTCATGGAAATGTTAACTTTTACTCTCTCTATCTTGACTTCCATTTTGGAAAATTCACTGCTGCTCCCTTATTTTAGACATTTTCTGTAGATTTGGAGCTGCCTTTTCCTTTCCACTGGCTATATGAAGGATCCCAGACAGCTAGTTTAGATTAGCAAGGGTTATAGTTTAGGTGGGATTGTCCTTGCTTGAGTACACACAGATGATTGAATCGGTGTTGCATGGACAGACTTTATCTGGGCATTTACTAAACGCTTGGAAGAAAACATTTTCAATATAGCTAAAATCTTTTACCGTTTTATATGTACAAGAAAACCCTATTTGAATATAATATGAGGTTGGCACACAGTGATGGTATATATGCATGCATAATAATTTATTAAATATGCTTTATGTATAATATATTTTATCATTCAATCCAATGTGATTTTAAGTAGTTATATTTCAAATACATCTTTCAAAAAACAAATCCTTCAAGGTCTTTTATATTCAAACCTGTGTCACTTGCATATTCTCAAAGGGTGACTGCAAATGTAAAGAAAATGTGACTAATTTAGTGAGTTTAAATAAGAGACACTGTTGCATCTGAGAACCTCCTTTTGAGGACACAACATACAAGCAAATGTACTGCCACATGGCAGAGAGCACTGCAGCTGAAAAATTAGAAGAGAATACTGCTAATAAATCTGGTTGCTGATACAAGCAGAACATAGTAAAATGGGAAAAAAATAAATTTTATGCAACATTTTTCAGTCTTAAATTAGCAGTATCTCAAAGTGGTTTTCAGAGTAACAAATTGTGTAGCATAATTCAGTGATCTCATTTGTAAAGGTAGAATCTGTTTTCACTTTCATTGGGTATTATGGTCTATTTTATTATATGGTCATCAGGAATGGTTGAACATTTTTGTGTGCGTTCACATATTTTGAGGAGAGTTGAATTATGCTACGTAAATCAGATCAGGACTTAGGTTTCTTTTGTGACATGGAACAAAAGATGCTTTTTGTATAGCATCTGGAAAATATGTGGTTATTTTGAAATCATTGTTCTCTTCCTAGGTTTGTGAGAAGCAGTAAACATTGGCACTGGAATGGTTTCCTTAAAATAGAACAAGAGAAACTTATCCAAATATGTAAGTCTGGGTGAAGATTTAACATAAGTCTTTAACCACTTTTGCCCTGGTTTAAGAACTTCAATAATCCCAAACCTTGGCAAAGAAATGATTTTCACTTTCAAAAAACCCAAAAGAAGGAAATTGCAGTGTACGGTAATTCTTATCAGTTGGCTGAATTACTTCCAACTGTATTTTAATGTTTGCTCCCCAGGTATCACATTTTAAAAAAATGAGTTGGCACAGCTTCTGTTACTTTCTGGCAAACAGGTATAATACATCTATGTAATGAATAATTTATACCATAAAATGTTCCCAAAATAATCAGCCTTGAAATTAACTTAAGATGGAACTTGCTATTTATGAATAGCAAATAAGCTCAGCATAAAGTTAGGTGATATTAAATCCTCAAATTAATCCAAATAATCAGATATACTTAGTTGGCAAAAGAACATTCCCCTGGTGGGGAATCTTAGGTGGGAAGCTTAGGTTTTAATGAAAAATAAGATTAAGCACTGTAAAATATTTCTGGAACAGATGCTTATTTTAAATATTTTCATTCTTTTCCACATCAAGATCAGTTCTGCGAGCTCTGATACCCCATGTTACTGACAGCCAGATCCACATAATGAACTTCTAGTGCTTGTACTACTTAGGTGCAGCTTGACTGTATCAAAAAAAAAAAAAAGTGTAATAAGAAATCAACAATACAGTGCAGCATTGTCTTGACTGGTTAAACAGATAATAGTCCATCAATGCCAGCGTGAAGCTTAAAGAAATCCCTGGAATACAGGGACCATTTCTTTATGAAATATTTTGTTCCAAATGCAAAACCTGAATTGATTTTTTAAATTTTTTTTTTTAAGGGTAACACTGGGGTAGGTCAGAGAGTATTAATTAAAATGTTTAAAAAATAAAGTGCAAATCAGGAGTGCAAAGTGAAAAACAAAATTTTTTTCTTGCATTAAACTTTGTCAAAAAACAGCAGTTACATTAAACCTGATAGGACTATTTACAGGCTGTATATTCTTAGAAAATTAAGATTTAAACTATTCACAGCAGTTTTAAATGAGTGGGTTTGCCCCCCAGAAAACCCCACTTTAATGGTACTAAATTGAGAAATTGTTTGGTTTCCAAAATACAATTTTTTCTTCACAATATTATTTCCTGTCCACAAGACTGAAGAAATCGCTGCTTAACTTCATTCACTCTTTTTCATAAACAACCCAACAATGTAGGGTGTTTTTTCCAAGCCTGAAACTTTGCATGCTATTATAAGTTCTTTTTCTTAATGTTAGAACAGTGGTATCATTTAATGTATTTCATAATACTGAATATTATATGACAAAAGCAGGAGGAAAAAATGTTTCAAATACTACTGAAAAGAGTGGTTTGTTGTTTTTTTTTTGTTTGTTTTGTTTTTGTTTTTTTTTTTTTTTCTGATGTCATAGTACATGTGCATCTTATATGACCTTTAAAATGAACCAAATTATTTTCCAGGAGTCTTTGTGATTGTCTCATTAATCAAATTACTGAAGTAGTTCTGCTTTTCATAAGTTGTTTTGACAGTTTTGCTTTTCTTTGACTAAAAATATATTACTGAAGTAAAAACAAACAAGGATGGCTGAAATTAGAAACAAGCTTGGTCATTAATTATTGCTTTGGTTAAAATACATCTCTAATTTCTATTGGGACATTTAAGAGGTACCTGATCAGTAAAGTGCTAAAAAAAATTAATTACAAACAGCATAGTGGTCTAGTATTTAAATTCCTAGACCTCTAGTTCAGATGTGGTTTAGTTTAGATAGAATAACTATTCCCTGCTGTAAGTAGTGGCTAAGGATGATGCCAAATCTCTTTGCAGGTAGCTGTTGGGAATGCCACTGCTACACCTTGCCTTGTTTAGGTTATGCTTCTAACAAAATCTGCTTACAATTATGGTTTCTATGGGAAATAGCTCTTCTACTGAATTATGGCTTACACTTCCTAAGCCATGACAAAATGAATTTACAGCCTATGTTGCCCACTACTGTAGTGCTGAGTGCAAAGGAATCTCTGCTGGGATGTTATCTGTAATTGGGGAAAATCCAAAAAGCTGCTAGCATCATGTTTGAAGTAAAGACACTAAACCTAGTTTTGTGCTAACACAGCATGAGAGAATAAAAAACGAGAGCATTTTCTCAGCCCTGAACAGCACCCTGCAACAGGAAGATTTTATACCTCCTCTTTGATATGCAGCTGCACGTACTCTCAAATGATGTGAGAAGGCTGAAAGAAGAGTTGTGTCTGGGAAGGATGGGGAAGAATGCTTGCTCTTTAAAGAACTGGAGGCTTTCTTTTTCTTGTCCTTGTAAATTAATTTGTTGATATTTACAATATTGAGCAGCATTATCACAGCAAATGTTACATATTGAAGGTGCTATACTGAAATGTGAAAGATATGGAGATAGCAGTGGTAACCCACATTTTTTTCCATTTCACATTCCTTTTTAAGTGAATTTGCAAAAGGAAGATATACATGTATGAAAGTCAGCAAATTTTAAGTAAATTTGCAAGTAAATTTGCAAAAGGAAGATATTTTAGCTGCCAGAGAATTCTAGCTTACACCACCAATATGCATTCAGATCTACTTCCTTCTTGTGGAGCTCTTAAAATAATGAGCCTTTTGAGTATTGATAATTAGGGGCTTCATGCTGACAGTGGAGTCATAAACAAATTTACCAATAAATTGCAATTGACTACTTTCTATTAACAACTCTATTAGAAATTTTCATTGTTATTTACTTCGTTAGTAGATGTAGTTGATTTTGAGAACATCTAAAAAAAAAATAAATAGTGAATGAAAAGCTTGTAATTGGCTTTTGAAATTCTTTAACTTTCTGAGCCTTGATTAAATTCTTGGCTTACATGATATAAGCTGCCAGGAGGGCAATATTAAAAAACATATTTATTGTGCATAATCTTTTCTACTTTGAATATTCATGAAGGTTTGAAGACTCAACAGAAAATAGCAATAGGTGTGTGCCTTGTAATGACATAAAAAAAGGGAATCCTGAGAGGTGCAAAGGTGTATTTGTGCAGTCTTGTGACGTCCTGTTCCACTCTGATTTTGCAAAGTAGTGTTCTGATTTTACCAATTTCCTGATAGAGATTTCTTTACCTAGAAATATATTTCTTGTCTTATGTTCTATACAGATCTATAAGTTATGCTATTAAAGAAGAATTACATATCTTAATGGCTCACTAGTCTGAATTTATTATACTGCAGATTGTTTTAGCACATCACCTGTAATCATACTCTATATCTTGGAAGAGGAGGTAGGTCTTTAATTGTTACTCTCTGAATAAGATATGAACATACTACCATAGGTGCCTAATTACCTTCTCATGTTTATTTTCAAAGTTGCCTTTCAAAGAAATGCAGCTATGTGTCACTTTAAGTAACGTGTCACTCATCAGTATAAATTACTAATGCTACCTGAACAAAATGTAATCATGTTGAACCAGAAGAAAGGAGAGGGGGCAAGAAACAAAAAAAGTGTAATTTTATGAAGTGCTAAGTAATGGCTTCTAGCAGAGTCGAGATGTGCTTTTCGTTCTTGTGTTAGATAGTGGTAGTGAGGTTTAGTTGCCATTCTCAAATAGAGCTTCTCTTAGTGCCAGCCACATTTAATCACATTTTGCAGAAGACAGCTGGGCATTGATGATTTGTGCTGTGTCAGCACTTTCTGTGCAAAGTTGTATCTCATCACTTGGATTTTAGCATTCTGTAGCAGAAAAGTTCTCTCTTTTTAAAATTGGCTCAGCAAATAGCTTGTGTGGGAATATGGCTGTAAGAGTATTACAGTCAGCTCTATCACACAAATAGTAGGGGGAATTTTCAGATGGCTTTTGCAAAGATGGTTACAAAACTTTTAAAAATGTATAGTGCATTGTTAAACTCTGGTAGCAATTAAGTTTATCTTAGATTTCTTCATATATGTGTCTTTGGTAGCAGTTCAGAATTATTATTGGGTTCAGTGGTTTGAAGCACCTTTGGTGTGTTTTAAAAGTCTGAAGTGTATTTCAGCTGCATCAAATGGTACCAAAAGATTTCCTATATGGAAAGCCTCACAATCTGTAGATATCAAGATTTCTTCTAGCTACTAAGCTCATGAAGACTGAAGGGCAGATGATATCCTTTTTTAATGTGATATAAATAGCCAATGAAAAGAATTGTCAAAAAGGAAATGGCATGATATTATTAAATGGCAAAGTATTTATGGAAGGTACAGATGAGTGTACTTAATGTTGATCACATCATTTATTTATTTTTGGAAATACTTGGAAGAGTGTCAGCAGATTGTCACAATCATTGACATAATGAATATTAAATGCTGTAGCCCATCCAGTGTAATAAATAAGGATACATATCAGGTACTAATATTCGCAAGTGTATTGCCTATTAAATGTATATGCAATTTGTCCTGCTGTTATCTTTGAGTGCCTATTATGTCCACTGCTTTTTAGAGGTTGATTGTACTGCTTTAGAAGGCAGAGAAACTTCAGAGCAACATGATACTCTGTATACTTTATTTTTTAAACTGCTTGTGGTAAGGAACTTTTTGACAGTTATTATAAGTTGTCTGTATTCATGTAAGGATAGTTTCAAGAATCTTACATTTTAAAGGCAACTATAAGAAAATATATAAGAAGTTTGACATTTGGGAGGTTTGATTATTAATCTGTTATCAATTCTCTCACTGGAATGACCTATAGACTTATTGTTTATATGCTTTCTGGGTACAACACAGACTGAGAATTAAAAGCTCCTTGATATAAAATAGTATAGGCATGTTCAGAAGACAGTTTGTACCCTTTCTCAGGTGCTCTAGTTAATATACGAGGCATTTTACCCAGTGACTCATTTTTCAATTCAAAGGGATGTGATTCAGCTAAAGAATGACTGCTTAGGCAACCCCCTGGGAAACGTGATTTTGAACCTTCTTAAGAGGAAGAGGGAAGTGGTCTTCCCTGTGATGGTTGATTGTGTGCACCAATTAATTTAGGGCAGCAATCATCATCTAAAAGCTGAGGCATTGAGTGTGTCTTTTAAAATTTTTTAATTATTTTTTTTTAATTTGAAAAAAAGTGGAGGGATAGTTGTTAGGCCCTAGAGGACTTTCAGTGTAGTGAACCTCAGGAGGAGTAGGGGAACTGTAGATAATCCAGGGTATCACTACTGAATTCCGAAAGCTGGTATTTAAAATAACCTATTGTTTTGAGCATTTCCTATTTATTAGCTTAAACCGTTTTGTGTTCTAGTATGCTTATTTTCATGCATCATAATCTGAGGTATTTTACTATGTATTTATCTTAACATTTTAGTTAAGATAGGGAATGCCTTTTTGAAAGGAGTCACCTAGTTGCCACCAATTGCTGTGCTTTGGTTGACATTACAGAGCGGTCTCAAGTGTGAGCAAGCTGGGTTCCTGTCAAGGGACATGAAGAATGAGGATGTATTCTGACTGCAAACAGGCAGTGATCAAACTGGGAGTATCTCTGAATCATGTATAGCAGGTCTGGCTGATCCTCAGCACTGACTGCTTTGCTCTACAGAGCTGTTCCTGTTGCACCATGATAGTTACCAGTATGAAACACCATTAAAACCACTCTTATGTTTGCTATATCAAAGGTATATTTGTGGTTTAGTTTCATTGTCTGCGAAAGTTATTTCATTCCTATTTTGTTAAGAGATTTTGTGGAATTCGCTTATCGGTAGTCTCAAGGTCAAAGACCTAGAAAGTAATACAGAGATATAAACTATTAGGATTTGTCTTTTTATCATTTATATGTTTTTATAAGCACTGTATTGCATATGTTTTTAACTGAAATAATCTGCTTTAGAGCATTATTAAGCAAGTATATTTAAGAGTAAGAGACTTGGTGTGTGTTTTCTACTACAGGTAAGAAACACAAAAGGGGGTTTTGTCTGGTAGATGTAATCTTTACTAAAAAATACCCCACAGGGGAAAATATTCTTGCCTCCTAAAACAAGGCAGCAAAATTGACATTCTATTTTTGTGAGAATAAAGCAGCTGCTTTTTAGAGCAGACATCTTCTGAAGTGCTCAAGTGAGTTTATCATTCCAGGTGAATTTAGCCGCCTCATTCCATGTATCATTTACAGCATTCTTAATTAGGGAGGAATCAGGAATTTCCAGGCCTTTTTGAGGATCCTTTAAAACAGCAGCACTAGCTGTGACCTTTCATTTCCTGTGGGCTCAGCAAAAGATGGCTGATTAATGTCATATCTTACACTATGTCAGCTGGGCTGCTTGTTTCCTTTTTAGAAAACAGCCCATTGTCAATTTAGTTCATTTTTACAGAGTAAAATATCCTTACATTTTAGCCATCTACTTTATATTAATGTATCTCACTTTAGCAGCATAAAGTTACATGGAAATTTTCTTTAATAACTCTAAGACTAGTGTGAATAAATAAATGAGGGGCATCCACAAAATAGTGTTGCTAACATTTGTTTGAAGCTTCTTAAAGGGTGTCCAAGAGATTTTTTTTCATGTGGCACATTCAAGTCTTGGAGAGATCTGAAAAGGAAGCTAAGAAACACTTTTATAGAAAGCTTTTCTATAGATAATTCATTCTTTAAAAAATATTTGTGTAGCCTTGAATTGATTTTTTTTTTTTTTTATTTGTCTGCTCTATCAGTTGGAAATAAATCATGGTACTTTTTAAAAAGACAGAGGGAGTGGAAGAGAAGGAGAGAAAGGAAAGCAGGATGAAAAAATACATAATGGGGGTGACTTAAGAAGTAGGGTTGTGGTAAAGTGGATACAAGAATGTGAAGAACACACAGAGAACCTTTGCCCAGAGCAGGGTAGAGTGTTTATAGAAAAACTCTGAAGCATAGGCAGATAAATGGGTGCCATGTAAGGAAAGTTTAGGGAGTTATAAAACTTGTATAATAAACTTAGTCTGCAAAAAATATGTATTTTGCAATCCCTTTATTTCATCTTGTTACTGGAAAAAACCTCTGGAAGTGAGGAGAGATGAAACCCAGTCTTGATTTAATAAGTAGCCTTTGATGATTTTGTGATGTTTTTGGTGATCACACATTTTAATATCACTCTGTTTTGCATTATGTTGGGAAAATCTGGACTTCAAGGAGTTGAAAAGCAATAATCAGTGCTGGTGAAGATGTAAGGAGCTAAATAAATATTACTTAAAGGACTTCTCAAAGGGGAAAAAAAAAAACCCACAACCCTCTGAATGTGCTTGACCCTCTCTTGAGAATTAAGTTAGCTGGTACAATTTAAAGCTTTGTTCCAACATCTGACAGACACACTCTGCATGCTGATGTGTAGTATCTGAAGATTGTGTGCTTGAAAGAAAGCCTTTTCTGAGCTACATTCTATTTTTGTTAGAATAAAGCAGCTGCTTTTTAGAGCAGACATCTTCTGAAGTGCTCAATCTTCTAGTTCAAGTTAAGTATTAGCTAAATATTGTGAGCAGATTTTGTGTATGCTTTCTCCCAAGCTGCCGGAGTAATTCAAACTATTTCAGGCATTAATTGTGCAAATGTGCAGCTTGACCCCAAGAGGTGGAAGTAAGTTTGCTGCTGCACCTTATTCCCAAGTAATCACTGCCTCATCAATCCAAGAGCATGGAAAGTTTGAGGCAATTTAAACATGATTTGACAAGGAATGCAAATGGAGTAAAACTATCTTTTAGAAAGACTATCTGAGTAGATTGCTGTGGTCTGCCCTTGATCATTTCTGAAGGAAAAAAAAGACATTGCTTAAGGAAACAGATATCTACAAACCAAAATATAATCTTATTAATGGAGTAGTTGTAGCTGCAGCATTGCCCTCCACAAGTAATAGGGTGTGGGTTTGTATATTTGTTGTTTAGAAAATTGTGTTTGAAAGATTAGTTCTACAGCACCTGTATCATTCTGTAAATACATTGAAGTTAACCATTGCAGTTAGATGCAACATACATACAGCTACACAGTAAGCACCACACCTACTGTGCCCATAGATTCTTGTGATCTGTGTTGAGAATTTGTTTTGTAGCTTAGTTTGCTGGGTTTTTTTAGATGGAGGGGAAAAAAAAGTTTTGAGATATCAGCGCTGTACAAAACAGGCACAGGGAAGATGAAGTATCCTGATCCAGAAGTAATAAATGACGTGTATTGTCTTAAAAGAGCTTTTAGAAATCCATCAAATAACTTTTAAAACTGAAATAGAAAATGAGGACAAAAATAACTTTTGAGGCTATAGTATATGGCTCTAACCTAATTTATAATAAGAAAAAATAGCAGAACAATATATGGGAAGAAAGTGGTGTGAACAAAAAGAAAAGGAAAAAATATTGAGTTACTCTTATATGCAGTGATAATGATATAGCACTTCAGTCTTGCCAATATAATTAATACCCTACAAAAGGATAGTCATATAAAATCTGTTGCTCTGGTGCAATAGATAATTAGCAAATTGTGCAAGACATAGGAGGTTTAACACAAAACAGATATTTTTTCCCTTTATTGCAGAAATCCTAATTTCTGGTGATAATGTTCATGTTCATACAGAAATTTTTGCCTGTAGTTTGAGCCACACTGTAGCTGTGATCAATGGTTTAATCAATGACATGAACAGGAAAGTTGTACTCCTTTACATTATATATACGAGATGAGATTAGTGTGGTGAATTTATATTTTGGAAGTTTAATTCCTTTTTTTTTGGTTTAATGAAGTTTTATTAACTATGGTGTTTTAAGAGTTGATTTTGAATACAGTTCAGAGAATTCTGGGGTCAAAAAAAGCAGCTATTAAAAGGATAGATGAAAGAACAGCTTTTGAAAGTTGGGAAATAATGAATGATGAGCAAGTAAAGGGGAAATACAGTAATCTAGGAGAGTTTGATTTGAAAGGTGAAGCATTCAGTCCAGAGAGAGGTAGGATTAGTATACTGAGAAATGGTAATGTAGAAAATATGTGAGTTAGAAAGGGGAAACTAATTCAGGTTCCAGAGGGCAGTGAATGATAATACCTTCAAGTGATAAAATGTTCTCCTGTTTGCTGTTTCTATTTGCATGTGATAAAGTTGGAAGAATAAATTTGAACATTATTTTGAGACTGCTCTTTCTAGCTTTAAATACATGTAAATTATTTTTTTCAATTTGAAGGAGGTTTTCAGATGAAATGCATGACCTTGTTTCAGACTTTGTTCAAACACTTCTAGTAAAATATTAGTAATAGTAGCATCCATATTAAAAAACAAACAAACAAAACAAAACCCATGAACCATGTAAAAGTGGGAATTCACCTTTTATCACTTGAAAATATAGGTAGATTTCAAGGGTGCAAGTTTGCTTTGCAGTGCTGTAATTTACTGAAAAGGGGATAATAAACAGATGGGTATTGATTGGAAACTTATGGACTTTATTAATTCCTTCATATTGCACAATGTGTTTGAAGAAAAAAGTGTGAGACTAAAGAATGCAATTATGTTGCTATATTTGGAAAATGGACTTGTAAAAGGTTTTTGTTTTGTTCTGTCTGCAAAAGAAGGCAGAGGTTTTAGAGCCAGGGTAAGGTTTATTACCTGAACTAAGGTAGTTTCAGATTCAGCTGAGAATGACTGTTGTCTTAACAATATATAAACATAGAAGTCATTGCTCCATTCTTGGGAGAGAGTTAAAATAGTCACGGACAGAACAACAGTGTTGCCTCTGTGACCAGCAGCAGCACAGGAGGTCAGCACGTGTATGTTAAAGGCTGCATTTGTTATTTCCTCTCTTTGAAGAGGTCAGAGGAAGAGAGGAGATTGTCAGATGTTAAGTAAAATCAGCATAAGGAGAGTGACAAAGGCAGAATAGAAGAGGAAAGCAATTTTACAGATGTTAAGTGTGACTTCAGAGTAAAGTCCTAGGGATGGCAAAGTGATAGATCTCACATGTAAGTAGATTGAGATGAACTCTACGTTTCTCCTGGGTATTTAATGTGGCCAGCTCTAAACTGTGGATAACTGCAGATAACTTTTCTTCACTAGATTTTACCAAATTCTGGCTAAGATGTTGTGCATACTTCCAGTGTATGTCCCTGGTGTGGAAGAGGGGATAAGGATGGGCAGGAGTAGTCAGTCAGCTTATGGAAGGATGCTCTGTGTTCTGGGATTGATGGGCACCTTCAACCTGACCCAGAAAGGCTTTTCCTGTGCAGCACAGAAAATGATACTCTGTGAGGCTACAAGCACTTTAGCGCTTCAATAGTACTGTGCTAATTTTTTTCCCCACAGTCCTTCAGCCTGAAGAAGCTGGCTTCATGTTTCAGAAAGGGTTGGTTTTTTTCTTTTTCCTTTTGTAAGTCTAAAAGGGGACAAATATTTCTTTTCTACTGTTAAAAGTCTTTGTTAGTAACTTTGGCTTCCAATTCATTACTGCAGTCATGTTTTCTGAGCCTGGTGTGAGAGATAAACTCTTTGCAAATGAAGACAGCATCCATTTTCTTTCTACCTCAGGCCACACAGAATTGATTGGGGTAATAAAATGACAGTACCATGTAATATACTGACAGCACTTTAATTTGAAAACAAGTTCCAAGCTGATTCAAAACTTGTTTAAAGCTAATTTATGACTTGTATAATATTCAACTGGACCAAGGTAAAGGATGCTGTATGAAAACCAATGCAGAGTTAACAATATATTCAAACCTGTCAGTTTGAAATCACCTATAAAGGGTTAGTGAGTTGATTCCTTTTAAGTTTTGTTGGTTTAAAGTAGCAATGGCAGAAAAAAAATAGCAGACTTTTGGCTATGTTTTTTTTTGCTTATGTTTTTTAGCAAAGTATTCTATGTATACTTGGTTTTATATACATCAGTTCTCCATTTACTTCAAAATCTGAAAGTGCACAGAGTTTCTGTTTCTTATGAGTCAATGTCTGTTCTGATGGTGACGTGGAATGGCAAAAAATTACAGTATTTTGTTACCATAATGTTCACTGTGAACATGCCCTATGAATATACTTGTCTGTATATACATATGCATAACTAGAAATGCATATTTATCTTGTATTTAATGGTCGTTTTTTTAAAAAAATACAAAGTAAAAATATTTAAATCCTCAAATTATACCACATCAGCATAGCATAAAGTGTATTTTCCTCAGAAATCTGTCACTTTTATGTAGTTCACAAATGAAATCTACATCTGTCTGTATGCACTGTTGACTTATCAGCATACTTTATCAGTGATGCTTCTTAAGAAAAAAGGACAAAGCTAAGAGCACACTGTTTGCTTATATTACAGTAGCTGCAAATAGCAAATATACCAGATGGGATGAAGGGGAGAAAAGAAATAAGTACCTTGAGAGATGTGCTACAGTTGGATGCACCTTTGATTTCTCCTAGTCACTGTCACCTTTGCTCTCTCACCTGAAGTCACTGTCACCTTTGCTCTCTGCTGACCTGACAAACAAAACCAAATTAAAATAAATATTGCTGAAGGTCCAAAAGTCAGAATTTAACCACCTGCACTTTTTTGACTGCTACCATGAAGGTTCTAACTGGTGCCAAGTCTAGCAAGCAAGTTCTATCCCAGGACTAGAATATCCGATTTGTTATGTAGTTCTGTCAACAGGTAATTCAAATTCTACTTTTTTTTTGGCAAAACTGTGATTGATTCAAGCCAATGCTATTGCACTCAAACTGTCTGAACATTTAGGTGTGTGAAAAGAGACACAGTTCAAAGCAGGGCTGTTTTTCATGCATACACCTGGTCTACACATTTCATGTATCCTCTTCAAGGTTTCTTGAGTCCAAGAGGAGCTTTGGTCAAAATCAGCATTTTACAGGAAAAATGTGATTACATATATTTTGATAAATAATTTCTATATTTTCAGGAAACTGGAAGTACCACTTAATTATGGTGTTTTCCCAGAATTTATTAATTAATATAATTAAATATTTAGATCTATTAGAAAGCTATGTCTTGATCAGCCCATGCTTATAGGTGAGCTTTTGTATGTAGCTTAGAAAATATAATAATATTTTAATGAAATGGGAGGGGCTTAAACACTAGAAATGATGTGTACCAAGGTACTTATTGCATAGGTTCCATGTCCACAAACAATCATATACATCACTGCTACAGTTGAGGCTCATAGGTTATGAAGAAGTGACATTGACATGGTTTTCATCATAAAAGGCCTTGAAAAAAGAGAAGTGACTTTTTGCAAAGTCACTGCTATATTTTTGATATAAATAATAATTAAGAAGGACAAGAAACTAATTTTAATCATGTTTGTAATGCATTTTTCCTTTTAATGCTTCTTCAATTAAAATATTTCAGGTCAGTGATACAGGATTTTTGCTTTTCTTTACAAAAGTAAACAATGTCAATACTTTTTTACCTCCTTTTATTTGCTGAGTACTAATCGAGGTATCAGGATGTGTTACCAGAACTATTGCTCATTTGGCCATGTACTTACTCATAACACACTGAGAAGCTTTATGAAAGTTCTCACTTGCACCTTGCAGCACTTATTGTACCTTACATGAAAGGATCTTATTCCACTTACTGAATATGTTTAGTTCTGAAAGCTGTACTTCAGAGCCACATAGATTGCCTTTCTTACATATGTTCATAGCCTATACAGTTTTCCTAAGAAATGACAGCAGTGTGAAAAGAGATAATAAAACCAGTGTAATTGGAAAGAGACACATTTTCTTTGCTTGGTTTCTGAATAATAAAATAAATTTTATTTCCATCCGTCTCCTTAAAAATTGAAGTATTATATCAGCTAGGTAGTTCTTAAGAAAACTATTGAGAAGGCTGCTTGGAAAGAAGATATTTGAGACTTGTTGGGGGAAGAGAATGCATGACATGCTGGTCCTGTTGAAGCAAACGGAATGCAGAATGGAATGTATGTTTACCAAATTGCAGTTACTTAGACCATTTTTGAAAACCATTATTTATTACATTCAAAAATCATAAGTAATTAAAAAAAAAAACAACAACAAACAAACCTAGCCACAGGTAACAGCAACATAAAAAAAGTTTGTTCAGACACAAAAGAGAGAATTCGAGAGAAATCGCTGAACCGAAGAATTCAGACAAGCACATCATTTTCTTCTAGCAGACGTGGCTGTTACTTTTGGTTTTGTAAGTAGTGCAGAAGAGCTTCTGGAAAGGTATTGAGCTGATAAATTGCATGGCAATGATTTGATTTTTTCCAGTTCTCAAGGAGAAAACAAAGCAGTACTGCTCAGTACTCAGTCAGTTAATGGCTAATTGGGTCAAAAAGAAGAGAAAGTCTCATAGTCGTAGTTTACTGGGAACCAAACTGAGAAGGCCTTTGGGAGAGAATATGTTTGCCCATTCAAGTCTAAACCTCCTAGGGAGGACATCAAGCTCTCAGGATGAACATGATGCAAACTTTATTTCAATAGCATATAAACTGTGGGGCTTTTCTAGAGTTGGCAGAGGAAAATCACACATTATTAGACTGCTGGAGATGTTTGTCCTTGTAGTTCACTGTGTTTAGCTGTGGTGTTGATATTCTTCTGAAGAACTTGGAAAGCTGAAAGATAGTGTTTTATTATTCCTATCATGAAACTATTTGGGATGGGAGCTGTACCAAGGTATTTAATTTTTCCTTTTGTTCCACAGATCCAATGCTTATGCCCATAAAACACGGCATTGTAATGGCAGTTAGAGTTCATTGTTAAAGTTTTAATGGATAGTATTCTTTAGTCTGTGCTGAAAGATGATTTTTCCTAAAATGTCTTCCTCATACTGAACCTTAAACTTACTGTGGTAAGCAACAGGACAGGCCAGAGCATCCTTTTTGGAAGGTGCGGAGAGGTGGTGCAGTAAGAAAGGCACGAAAAGCTTTATTTGAAGTATTTAAGCTCAGAAGCTATTTTTCAAGGGAGTCACCTAAAAATGTGTATGAAATAGAGATATTAGTGTTTCCTCTCCAGGCCCAATGACAATTTTCCAACTTTCTAGCCTCCAGCATCCCACTCCATGTATTAATTATTTTACAGTATCCAGTCTTACCTGTGATTCTCCATGTGATTCAGTAGTGGTTGTTGACCACAGTGTTCAATTTTTCCCTTCCAACACATGCATATTGGGTTAAACTACAAATGCTGAATGTTATCATTATGAAATTTTAATTTACTTTTTAGAAAGTACTATGTTGAAAAAATAATAAGCTTTGCAGCTTGTAGTTTCCAAAAGTATAACCTTGATTTCTTTGCAATTAATGACTACAGAGGAAGTGATACATCAAAAGCACACATTCCGCTTGCTAAGCGATGACATCTAAAATGTCTTCTATAATGAGCATTACAACAAGCATGGTAGAGATAGTATCAATTAATGGATTATTTTTTTTGTCCTCTATAGTAAAATATCTCAGTCTCTGCCATTATCAAAACCACTGTGTGAGGCAGTGAAGGTATTAAAGTGGTTTTGTTTTGACATCTAGTCATGTTGCATTGCATAATCAAGGTAATTTGGAAAACAAAATGTAAACTACTTAAGATTTTTTTATTATTATTTTAATTTGCTGTAGTATTAAAATTACTAATAGACAACTCTACTAACTTTTCAAACTTTACCAGGTTCTGTGCTGTATTGGTTTGCAGTGATTGGTAAAATACGTTTGTGTGGGATTGTTCTAGCTATTTTGAAGAAACCTGTCTTGAATAGGGAGATGAAATGCAATATTCCCTTCCTTGAAGTTCAGGAGCAGGGGTAGGTATGGGAAAAACAAGTTTATTCAGAACTTTGCCATTCTGAAATACTATGTAGCTATTTATTAAGCCTTACAACACTCTTGTGAAGAAAATATTACCATTTAAGAGAAAATACGTGACAGATGGTATTGCCTCTGGAGTACAAGAAGTTTCCCAGGGTATAAAGAGTAGAGTTTTAGACCTGAAGTACTTTTAATTTCTTTGCTTGTGCTTAAGAGCACAGCTCCTCTGAAAAGTCTCAGTTTTCTGGCGTGCCACATCAACAGGCTGCTGAGGGGTCTATTTGTCTCTGTTGCCCTCAGGACTCCGAGCCGGCAAATGAGGTGGTCTCAGAGGCCCCAGGTAATGTGGTACCCTCTACCTCAAGAAGTAGCTCTGAAGAGCTGTTATCGGTGGCACAGAAACGTCCAGAAGAGGTAGGACATTCTGTGTCTATTATTTTCCAAGTTTAACTGTTGGGGGATACACATTTTCCTCTGTTTTTTGTGCCTAGCGTTGCTTTACTCATAGCAGAGACTTCCAAAGCTAAAGCTCAATCTTATCCTCTCATATCAACACCATGCAAGAGCAAGGTAAATCTCAGGACCTTGATTAAAGGTACCTATAAGCCAAGTATATTACATCTTCTACCTTTTTAGTACTGTTTCTTTTTATCAGTGATTTGGAAAATATTTTTCCTTTTGTCTGTCTTTCACACCATGGCAGTAACAGGAGTCTGGTTAGATTCTGGCAAGCTAAACTTTATGACACTACACAGTCAGAAGTAGGATCTGTACATAAGCGTATAGGTAGGTGTAAAGCATTTGTCATCCTTCACAGAATTTAAATTCAGCTAACTGCTGAATTGTGCAAAGGAAAGACCCTTGCTAATGTTGTGCGCTTTTTTTTTTTCACCTTTTTTTTTTTTATAATAAAGAAATACTAGATGCTGATGATGTAGTACTATAATAACTCCATACTCTCTGTAGTTAAAAGGTGCTCTCTCATCAGGTAGTTCCATAATGTAGCCAGTGACTTGAGGGACTTTTTTGTCCCTGCAAAATCACAGTACACCATAGCTGGAGGAGAGGTTGTAGAATTCAGACTCATAACTTCATTTTGTGGTGGCTGTCACCTTTTCAGAGAACCATTACTCTCCTTAAATTTACCCTTCCTGTGAGAAGTCAGTCCTTCATTTGGAGTAGCTTTAACATAATTAATATTGGCTTCCTCAAACACTTTAGTTACTATTAGAGATACTCCAAGGCAATATAAAGATTAGGTATTTCTGCCTTTTTTTTTTTTTTTTCTACTATAATCTTCCCAGCAGAGTACAAAATACTAGCCATACAAAATACAATGCCATTTATTACTTCTTTAGTGCAGCTTTTAGATAATTATCAAATACTTTATTGTATTTCTCCTTTCTTCTGATAGTCTTGTCACTTTGAAGAAGAGGGAAGTGTGCAGTACAGGGCCAGGAGAATTCTTAAGAGTGTCTTAGGTACTTATTTTGGAGTATCACCACGTATTCTAAAATAGAGTCAGGTTATCACCTGGTTATCACCTCTAAGCAGTCTTGATGATGTAAAGGTAATATATGCTTGTAGTAATAGTTTTGTGTATATTCTAGAGTAGCAAAGAAACCTCTGGTCTATGAAGGGCCATGAGTTCTGCCTCTTAAGTCTCACCTTTGCTGATTCCAGTGGAGAAATTAAAATGGATAGCACAGATGATACTGAAAAATAAAAATAGAGCAGAAGAGCTCCAGAAAGAGGATTGAAACATGGTTGGTTAGTAAAAGGAGACTATGAGGTTTTCACCTTTTTGGAATAAAACCATCTAAACTATGGAGGGGAGGAAGATTCAGTGAATTGAAAGTTGGAAATAACCCTTTTGAATTTTACTAAATATCTCGGTAATAGCTGAAGCTGTTTTACTGCATGTGGGGTCATAAAGTATTGTATATGTTTTGAAAGGGAATGAGATATTTTCCTATCATATTTATGGCAGTTTATATAAAAAGAGAGATATGAATCAGAAGGAGTTTTGTGGTTGGATTTGCAGGGAACCTTGAGAGGCGAGCACAAGTATGCTGAATTTCCAAATTCAGAACCCACAATGAAACAACCCATCTAAGTTATGCATGGGTAAGTCAGCACATTAAACAAACATTTGTGAATTACACCCTAATAAAACTTTTTCTTCAACAAGAAAAAAAAAAAAAAGTGTTAGCAGAGCTTTATTTCAACTAATACCTTTTTTATTTCTTATTTTATTTAACATCTCCTAGCATATCACTCCCTTATATACTTTCAGTGTCTGCTTAATGAGTTAATATTTGGAATTGACTACACTTGATTTTTTTTTTTTGTATAAAAATTTGTGTCACCTGAATTTAATCCACCAGTATTGGTGAGAAGACAGTTGTTGAGGAAAAGCTTAAATGTAGCCATGGATGTAGCCTTTTTGTATCTCTAAATCTCTGCGATACACGAAGGTTACAAATGTGACCTGGTCCGTACCAATTATGCAGCACGCTCAGCGTCCGCACCGCCAATTTCCACGCTTACGCCAATATGGTGGACGCGAAAAAGGGGTTTATTGCAGAGTAACACCGTGTTATATAGCCCACGTTTACAACGTCACATCCGTCTGTTAACATCATAAATCAAGTGTCACTGGCTATCTAACTGTCCCTATCTTTCCGTACATCGCGAGATCTTCCGAGCGCCGGGCCTTAACCACAACACATGGAAAATATGAGAAAAGTTTAAAGAAGGCAAGATGGCTAACAGACTAAGGATGTCAGGAAGATGAAGGAGAATTGAGAAAGATGTGGAAAGTGATGTTCAAAAAGTCTCAGCTATGTAAATGTGAGGAGAGAGCAATTTCTTGTAGCAGAAAATCAGGAAAATCCCTTGAGTTGCCACATGAATTTGTATAAACTGTAGATTTTTCCTAGTTACAATTCATTTTTCTGTTAGGCTAGTCTAAAGCTAATTCTCAGTTACTTGTGTCATCAGTTTTAACTTTGTAGGGTGTCACTTGATTGCTCAGAAAAGGCTTTGTTTTGATTGTCCAGGCATTCCCCCTAGTAGAAATGATGGTTCCATTTTGAGTTCTACTTAAAAGGAGGGCAGCATGGCATCTGCCTCTAGTACTGCCTCCCTTCTTCCCAGCCTCTTTTCATTCCTTAAAATCAGATTTAAGTCTGCATGGTACAGGGACACTGTCCAGCTATGTGGCATATGGCAAAAGCCCCTGCAGAAATAATTAATGTGTTGGGTATTTAGGCTTAGATGCCTGTGAAATTTTTGTACCTGTGAAGGATTCAGAAAGTGTGTTCATTGGTGTATTTCAGCTGCAGGAACACTTTGGGTTATAAAATAATCAAACGGTGTTTTAAGTTAGAAAGATACCTTTTTCTGTGCTTTTGAAAGCTGTGCCATCCTCAATAAAATTTAATTAATACAGATTTGAATGCTTGAATGATTTTTAAGCGGTATCCATACTAAAATAAGTGTTTTGCTTGTGACTGATGTGTTAATACTGTATATATTTATTGTATTTTTAAGAATTGGAATTGAAAGAAAATTTTGATGCATGTGAAAGGGGATGGATATCTACCACTCCATTTTCAGTGTCATTTCATTAGAGCTTCTTAGCATTTAGGAAGTTGTGGTATAACACTGCTTTTCATAAAATATTATACTAAATTATATAGTTTTGTCAGTATCCCTCCAACAGTAATGCTTAAAATAGGAATTCCGTTCTCACTTTTGAGAGCTTTTAAATGTGCAAGTAGACTTGTTTAAATAACACTGTAATGGTTTGTTAAAATTCAAAGGATGATCAATTAGAATTTACGGTTACTTTCACTGTGCATGTGAGTATATTTAGTAAATATATTTATATAGTTTTCTAGATGAATGTACAGTGACGAGGAAGTAGTGAAGGTTTATTGTTCAAGTAGTTTTGCTTTGTCTTTTTCATGTAGTGCCTGAAGAGTAAGATGAGTGAGCTGTATCTTGATACTATTTCTCATTAACAGCACACTAATATACAGGGGGTGATGGTGTCAGTGGTTGGTTATCTAAGAGGAGACTAGCTTTGATAATTCCGTTAAACCTGAGTCAAATTAGAGACTTTTCTTCTTTAATTAGAAGTAAAATAGAAATACATGAGTTATATTTATTCATTTTATTTGTAGCAAATCAATTAATCATGTTTTAATAGTGTAAGCCTAGAGCTCTGTTAGAGCTGTTCTTTTCTGAATGGCTGCATTGCCAGAACAGTACAGATGCTGAAGAAATGCTGTGCCATTCTCTCTCAGATAAAAAATAATTAAATGGATAAAAAATAATTAAATGACCAATCAACCCTCTACTTTCTCACCTCAAAAATAGCATATATATATGTTCTGGAGCATTTTAGACTAAAATATTAATGATATGATGATAACATATGAACGTGAATGGATTATATATCTGTGGTGCTTTCTGAGTGCTGCATGGAAACTATAATGCTG
This sequence comes from Chloroceryle aenea, assembly GCA_013399075.1. Taxonomy (NCBI): domain Eukaryota; kingdom Metazoa; phylum Chordata; class Aves; order Coraciiformes; family Cerylidae; genus Chloroceryle; species Chloroceryle aenea. The sequence continues at coordinate 169,675 of VWZY01013144.1, forward strand.
TGCAAAATGTTGTTATTCTTAACTAAAGAAAGATTAAAGTAGGTACCCATTAATCTATTTCTGAACTATTGGACATTCAGTGCTTGCATTTTATCTGGATAGAACACAGACTTTTCTATTAGTCATGCACAGCTGAGGTGCAGAGGCTTGTTTTATAGGAAAAGATGTGTCCCACATTTGAGTCATCTGCCGTTAGTCACAATTATGGTACAAGCAACTTAAAAGTTTTATAAACTTCAGTGTTAAAATCATTGCATTGATCTTGGAAAATCTGGGGGAGCCATCTACATTATTTAATATACAAACAAAGGAAATGTTTCTTAACTTTTATGAACACAATTGGCAGCTGATAATATCTTTTGTTTCTTTAGTTATCTTCTTTCCTTGATCTCTGGATAAAATCTTTCCCAACAAGTTGCATTGCCTCTTAAGTTAGCAAGACAGGAGAATTTTTTAAGACCCAAAGCTATAAACTTCAACAGCAGAGCATCTAATTAATCCTTATGCTATCTTATTACACTGAGGTGTTTGCTTTTTAAACAAACTAGGATGTAACATGTTCTGAAAGAATTGAATAAAAAGTAATTCCAGGGCAAAGCTTGTAATAATGCTGTGTGATATTTTCTCCATCTGCTGTTATTACAAGATAGTTAAATAACTGGATTTCCATCACCAACTTCTTTCATTTCAGAAAATAACTCAATCATCATGTACAATAATCATTGTCAAGAAGCAGAAAGATGATTTGCACTTTTAAAGAACATAAAATATACAAATGTGTATTTTCTCTAATATCTATCTTATTTGTATATATGCAAAGCTTTTATGCTTGTGCTTGTAAAAAGGCTGTGCATTCTTTTCTGAACTTTGTAGGCATAGCAATATTTCCCCTCTGTTCTGGGTAGCTGCTGGCGTGAACTCATTTAACAGAATTGTATCAGACTGTTGTTGCTATAAATATGTTATTATTCCTGTTAACAAATTGTTAATTGAAAAAAAAAAAATACAGTTTCCCACATAGTGTGGGTTGGACTGCTTATTTACTCTTGAACACTAAACTTATCTGTTTAGCTTCTGAAGAGCTTTCCTGCTCAGAAATGTCAGAGGAAATTTCCTTGCTGTATGGACCCAGCAGACTGTTTTCTGGTGCAAAGTCATGAGTGATAATTGACTGGTTATTCTGTATCATAGATAAATAATCCCTCTTTATATAAGATGCTGTAGGACTGTGATTTTGGAACAGAGGTTGATTGATTATCTAAACCTGCTGCTGCACTGATATTGGGATGGCTGTTTTGTGAAACACCACAGACACTACATGGCATACTTCTAACAGTGAGAAGAAATCATAGTAGGTCATCTGTGTCATCTGTCCCCTAGTAAACATAGGATCCCTCTGATGCATTTGTTAGTACTTTATTCTTGAGTAATGATGGTTTTCACACTTGTGGAGCCTTTTCCCTTACACACCTGTTCAAAGCACCTTACAGAATATTTATTGCACCCCTCCTCTTTGTTTTCTCTGAGTGGCAATGAAGAGTTGTAGCAGATTACAGATCTGGGCTTGCTGTGCAGTTAGAATATTTTCTGGGCTTAAGTTGGATTCATTGTAGAGAAGACTGAAATTTGGTTACTTGCCTGAAATTTGGTGCTTTGGCCTATAATCTAACTACTTGTGTCACAGCAATTGTTACAGCCGTAAGACTCATTTATCAAAACAGAGGAATGGAGTCAGCTATTCAGATCATTTGGCACTCAAGAAATTTGTTTGGTTTTACTATTCTACAAGTAATTATTATGATTACTGTAGTTCCCATTAATATTTCATAACAGAAGTGCTAAGCCTCATACCTAAAAGGCCTTAGAGTCTGTGTTGAAAGTGAATTAATAATGAACAGAGAAAAGAACATAATACCTTTGACTACTGAAGTGATTCTTCTGTAAAATAAACTGGGAAATACAGTAAGCGTGGAAATGCTCTGGAGCTAGGAATTCATATTTTCTGTCTATTGTCTTCACATGACTGTTTCATGTAATCTTAATAACAAAGCATAAAGGTCGCAAGATGGCTGAAAAATGCTGTCATGCATTTCTGCTTTTGAAGTCAAAATTTATTTATGTATATTTAAGCTGTAAATGGCTTTATGGAATGAGGGTTCCTCTTAGAAGAACATTATTAATTAAAAAAATTAATTAGGTCTGCTTAAAATTTCCACAAATCCAAGTCATTTTTCTTTATTTAACCTTTTCACAGTCTCTGCCCTTCTTTTAAAGTACATTCAGTCCTATATCATCTATTACTCAGGAAGGTATTTAATACATGACTTGGCATCATTTGCATTATACAAGAAGATTAACTTTACAAGCTCTGCTATTAATCTGAGTAGCTCTACATATTGACCTATGAAAGAACATAATTAAGTTAGCTTAATTAAGTTAATTAATTGTTACACTCTGATGAACTTACTATTGAGAGGAAATTAAAGGCAAATAGAAAATGGCATTCATTGGTTTGAAATAATATTTTAAAGGCTTTTACAAAGATACATTATATTTAGATGACTAAAATATCTATTGTGTAATAACCAAAGCAGAATCAATTTTAAAAGTCAGAAGCTAAGAATCCCTGCAGCATTTTCTCTTATTGCTTTACATCCAGTCATATTTCTAAAAGGAATTGAAAAAGTGTGCTAAAAAATGTAGAAAATAACTGTTGGGGTTTTTTTCCCAATGCCCAAATAATTGAATTCAGAAATTGACTCCACTTTCTACAGATGGACTACAGAGAAAAGCACACTGTAAAAGTTAGGTAAGTGATATAATCTGGTATCAGACTCTCCTCTGAGGGAGAGGAAGAAGGGAAGGACTTGAAAGAGAGCATGAGAATGACTTTCTCATGCAATGGTGGAGGAGAAGGGAGACCATCCACTACATTTCTGTTGTCAGGAATGCCTACAAGTTCACTGCAAGAAAACATACAGGGCTACAGCACAGAACCTGTGCATGGACAGACCCTCTGCATGAATCCCAACATCTGGGGCGTGTTCATCAATCTTGATAGAATCTGACGTGTAGCCTGGAGATCATAAATTCCAAGTAGCCATTATTAACAAAAAGTTAAAGAAAAATCATGAAATATGCATAAATATACCACAAAAAATGCTGTCAATGAGCAGTTTATTAATCATTAATTTTACCATTACTTTAGTTTGAAATTAATTTGTCTGAACAATTATTTGTTCTCTACTAATCTTTTTCCCAAGATATATAGATTTTCTGGCTGGCATCCTCAGTGATTTTGGATTTCATGCTTGCTTTCTGTTGTAAAAATGAGTATTTTAACTTACTTGAAAGCAGTATTTTCCCTGAGGTATTATTCTTTGTTATTTTCAGATCACATTAAAGGGTCATTAAGCTGTGGATACATTCTCTGGAAAAATAACAGCATTGAAAACAGAAAGCCAGTGGCATTTAGAATCATTTGTGTACAAATTTGCATTCATATTCTGAATACAGATAAGTTAGTATTTCATTTCTTTAAAGAGAAAAAAAATCTTTCCTCCTAGATTCTTCTTTATTTGAAAAAAAAAAGTCAAAACATTTTATAAGACACCTTTTTTTTTTCTTTAACACCTTGACCACAAAACCAAATTGTTTCAATATTTGTAAATTCAATTTGAAATGAATATATTTGGCCACCTGAAAGTGTGATAGGGTGCTAGACAACCACTTATATTCTAAGAAGAAAGAACAGCTTTGATTTCAGCTTAAACAACATGCTTTAAATCATAAAGAATTTTGGGCAGGCTGGAGGAAGAGAGTGGAAAATAGGATGAAAAATTAGAATTAGGTGAGATTTAGGTGGGAGAATTGTGCCATTTGAAGGCTGTTTGTCACCTGCTGCATAGTTTGATAGCTGTACTGATGTCAGTGGACTTCAGTGTACCTGTGTGCAGCTTTGGGGCATCCATGCCATGGCATGGTAGTGTCAAGGAAGTTACTGTTACCATTTGCTATGTGGTGTGTGTCATACACGATGGAAGTTCTTTCCTGCAGAAAAGTAAATGTAACTCCGTTCTTCAATATGTTATGTACACACTCTTAGTGTTCTTTTTTCTTTCTTTTCTGAGGGATTAATCTTCTCTCTTATCTGTAATATTTGAATGAAAAATTAAGCAAATATATTCTCTGGTCATTTTATGTAGTGTAAATACTAGAATTCACATTGCACTATATGAACAAAGCAATGATCCTTTTCCTAGGTAATACATGATGTCAGAAACTTTCTGGTTCATTTTAATATGACAGGTTGAAAATATCATCAGAACCCTTTTAAGTTGTTATAGTTTAGATTTCAGATAATGAAGCTTGAGCAGAGTTGAAAATTTCAATGTCATCTTTAAGGTAGGGAAGATAAGCAGAGGTCAGTCAGTAGTCATTAATAACGTAGGTTATATAGATTTCTCTGTACCTGGCTGTTTTCAGGGTTATCTCTGAACTGCAGTGCAATCCCAATAGTGTTACAATGTTCCTTTCATCAAACTATTTTTTCAGTAAATTTCTCCTACTGTTAAGCAGAATATTTAGTCTTTGAGGAGTTTGTATTACCTAAATATTTTAGTACAGTAGAATCAATTATGTGTTTTTAATAGAATAGCTTTTTTTTGCTATTAATCTTAAGTTTTGATGACAGCTATATATGCATTAATCTACCCTAATTAACAGTAAATTAAAACTATTTTTTTGTTAACACCAAATTTCTATTTTCTGAAGACCGTGAAGTAGATTAACACACACCATTATCCTTCATAGCCCTCGCTGACCTGCTAAACCCTTTATAAGTGAACAGTTTTCCTATAATTTTTTTTCTTAAAAGAGGCCACTCAGATATCTTAGTCTTCCAAAACCTATAAATTACCTGGAATACCCAGAACTACATATTCTGTGCTATATTTATGGGCTTTATTTTATTTAGAAACTGTTAAAATGTTATTGAATTTACAGTTAAATTCCAAGACGCTTAAACTGTGGTGAGGCGTGGTATCTTTGGGAAGTTGATTCTCCTTTATTCAGTCCCAATGTGTTTTACTCTGGTGAGATTCTTGTTTAAATTGATTGAAGTCAGTGCAGAAAATCAGCACACCCTCTGTTAATAGACTTTTGTGTCCTCTCATAAGGATTGTTTTCTCTGTATACACAAAAGAGATGGAGATACGCCTACTGCACAGTTTTGCTGGCTAAAATTCTTGTCTAAACCTCCACAAGATTGTACCACTGAAAAAGATGCTTGCAGAGGGTTTTTCAGGGCACCCAGACTAGGCATTAACTAGGGGGATGTGTTTCACTGCTGGCTAAGATAGGGGCCTGAAGATGCTCTGCAATTCAGTGGTTAGCAGAGCAAGTCTTCAGTCAGTTTACAGCAACCCTAGCCCATACTGCTTCTGAAAGGGTGAGCTATTGTTCCCACAGATCCCACCTGCCAGTCTACTAGTTTGGGATAGTTTTACAACTGAAATTCCAAAATGAGTAGTCAGTGTAAAAAGTAGAAATCTGTACTACTGAATGACAATAGAAGTGTTCCTGTATCCTCAATTAGTTGTTTGGGTTTTTGTAGTGCGTTAAATATTAGTGATAACTTCATTTTTATTAATCAACAGCAAGGTTTTGCTCTCTAAGATTCATAAATTGGAAGACTAGGAGATATTATTGTCAGATAGTCTAATTTATTATGTAGCATATACCATAAGACTTCTAAACTTTGTGTGCATAAAAGCATATATTTGCAAATTAGGTATCCATTTTCAATTAAAAAATTTCAAAACATACAGAGAGAACCCAAGTCCCCAAATAATAATTTGTGTTGTGTGCTAACAACATCCAGTGTTAAATATTAGTTTCATCTGTAGTCTGGATTTGTCTTAGTTCAGCTTCTACCTTTGTCAGCTAGATCAGAGGCTCATTTGTAGACTGTGAGCACATACTCTTCAACATATTGTCCAAACCTCTTACTGTACTTGACTCTCATTTTTCTCCAAATTTTCAATAACTGTTTTCATGTAGGCACTCACTATGGGTAAACTTAATCCAATGTTGGTCACACAGTGTTGGTATTATGAAGATAAATATCCATAGATTAGGAGTGTGAAGACATACCTTTAAAAAATATCTGCTTAGAGAAGTATAGAAAATTAAACACAAATTCAAGAATAAGAGCATATTTCTTCTAATGTAGCTCTGAATCCAAGAGATACAGTACTCAAACTGGAACACAAGATATAAAAAAGTAGGAAGCATGAAGAAAGAGAACATAAGAAAGGAGAAAAGTTGTGGTTTTTTTTCCTACATTTTGGATGCCTATTCTCATTTTCTCACAGTCTTTATATAGTTAGCTCTAGCAAAAAGATCTCAGTAAGTCAGCATTTAAAAATTGAGTCAGTCATAGAAAATAATTTGTGTCTGTGCATGCATGCTGTGCAAAATTTTTGATGTTTTCTGTAAAATGTTTCTTGTTTTAACAGCCTGTTTATAGTTTCAAGGGTGGTATTTGAAACGGCCATAGAGGCAAAAGTGATGCAGTCATTCAGAGCCTGTAGGTAATCCAAACGTCACCATTGTTTATATTCTAACCTGATAAGCAGCAGAATAAAAACAACCCAATTTTGAACTCATATTGTTCCTTGAGAAAGCTTTCAGTGTCCGCAGAAGCATCAGTTTATTCAAAAAGGGGAAGCACGTTAAAAACTTAAAAAAACCCCAACCTAACCCTTGCTCCTGTAAGAAAGATCAAGTAGAGTAAACTTCCTTTTTCACCGCAAGTGTGATAGCCTGCAGGATCCCTCCTTATGCCATGGAGGGAAATATAATTGATCCCTCCATTCATGCCTCGAGATCTCATGTAGAAACAGTGAACACTTAGAGGAAACTTGAATATAAACTTTTATTTGAAATATTTTATCTGAGACCAAAAGGTGGAAGAATTTATCATTTTTTAAAAATAACATTACTATTTCTAGTGCCCACATTTTCTAAATTCTTCCAATAATACTAAGTATTTCAGATGAAAATTCTTTATCTCAAAGATTATTTCATTTATTAATAACATTTAATTTGGGAAACTAATAGGGATAAATTTGGTTTGTTCTTGCTTTTATCTTGCAGTCTTCCCTTGGTTTCTGCCAGTGTCCATTGAAGGTGATAAGAAACTAAGCTAGATAAACATTTGTTGTTACTCAAAGCAGCTCCTTATTTCTTTATGCCCAAAGCAAATCTGCTAGTGTCTGGGTGAAGTGACGAAGCCAAGAAGTAGTCTTAAAAATTAAAAATTTTCAGGGGCAATATTGCATATGTGGTGTGGTTTCTGTTTGTTTTGTTGTTTTTTTTTTCTATGAATTATGTTTTGTACTTCACTGTTTAATATATTAAGAAGACGGCTTAGAAAATTTTTTGACAGTATGACAACATTAGAAATTCCTGATTTTTATTTACGACATTAATACTAGTTTGTTTTCATCTAAATCAATATGCATTTTAATTTGAATTTAATAAGCAAGGGGTCTTTATGTTACAGTCCATGAACCTCACTAATTAGCAAATAATTCTGTGCAATTATATATTATACTCTTGTCATGGCTATCTTACCCAAAGAGCTTGTAGTTTTGAGTTGGGTTTTTTGACTCCATAATTTGTAGCGTGAATACATTTCAATTTTGCAGTCAGGTCTATATGGTTAAAAGCATTGAACCAAGAGAAAAAAAAAAAGTCCTTACGTCAAAAAGATTACATTTCTAGTATAAATCCAGATACTGTGGATAAAAAATAATTGAAACCCCAAGTTGTATTAGTTTTTTTTAATATATTTTGGGTGGGGGTTGCTCTTAATAGGAGGGATTTTCTTTTTACAAATGGAAAGACTGATAATTAGACTTCTAATATAATTTCAAATATTAAGAAATTTCATTATTTTTTTCCCTCAGAGTTTCTTATTCATCAGGTTATAATAACCTCTACTTCTTTGAATAATATATAAACTTAAGTCAGTAATAGAAACAAGATTGAAGACAGTGAACAGATCCGATCTCTTAATGGAACAACTGGATTTCTAGTCTTACTAATTGGTAAACTTAAACTAGAGAAGAACTACACAGACAAACTAGGAAAATGGAAGGTTGTTTGCATGAATATTTTCCCACTGTTGTAGCATGTCATTAATAGATTATCAAATCAGAACAAGGATCTGTATCAAGGAGCTTCATAATCTGTGTTAGTCATGAAGTGAATGCCATCAGAAATCACTGAGTTTAATCACTTTTCAGCTCAATATGATAAAATGATTGCATTTTATTTACACAATAACCTCAAATCCTCATATTAAAAAGTGGCAAATTTTTTTGCCCTTTGCTTTTCTAAATATGACACATGTAACAATTATTCATCCTTCCATAATGGATCATTTTTATCAGAGTCCTGTGTCTCCTCTATATATATAGAATAAATATTTATGTTTTCTTCATTTTTCTGAACTAGAAGATACTGATAGAATAGGTGTGAAGTGTCAACTATAATTCATTGCCTGCAAAGAAAAGCTTTATACTGATACTGTGTGAAAGGAAAAGAATATCTAAATCATTTCAGCAGCAAGCTTATAACCAAGATAATATCAGCATTTTCCTTCTTGAAAATATATCTGCCATAAATTAAAGGAGGTTTTCAGTATTTTATTAGAATGCTTCTGACAAGTTTAACCCCATCTTCAGCAGAAATGTATGTATTAACACAAACCCCTTTTTTTAACAAAAATGTGAAGGTCAAGTGAAAGTTAAAACAAGCTTGTGGTAAACTTCTTACTAATTCTGGAAATACATGTTTAGAACACATTGACAAATTACAATGCTTATTTAGTATCAGTCTAAAGGTGCACATTTTATTGTTATAGAAAGCTTAAGATATATGCAGCACTTTGCTATTTTGTACAAGAGTAATATTGTTTGCAATATTATATAGAGTAATATTGTTTGGTGTTTACCCACAAAATATCTGTATATTATGTTCGAATGAACTCTTATTTAAATTTAGCCTTAGCAATAGGCATAGTTGAGAAGAGGTGCATATCACAGAATAGGGTAATGTTCAAATATCCACATAACAAAGTAATTGGGTTAATAAGAATATGATTAGAATTCAAAATATGTTTGTAATGAAGCATTTTATACAAAAATACCATGCTGTAGTATCTTCATGTATTTTCTGCTATACTTCCAGTTTCCTTAACAAGAAAAGGTAGAAAAGTGCTGGTAGTATATGCAGTGAAGTAATAGCAAAGGAGAAAAGTTGCCTGTGGTGAAACCCTGCACCTTTTTGCAGAATTCATAGCTGTCCCTTTATTATTTTTTAAAACCATTTGATTTCAAGTATTTTAAAGGGTGATATATTGCTTTTCTCTAACAATGGGAGAAACGTATCCCCTTCCTATTCAAGGGCAAGTGGTTAAGTTTCGAGCTTTCTTGGTGAGTGCTCCTTCCCCAAGCCCCGAGGTACAGCAGCAGCGCCACCTCCCACACATAGAGCCACTTGCTTTGTAATTCCAGATGCAGCTGGAGAGTGTGCATCTTCTGAGAGAGGTGCTCGCCAAGGCACTCGGTCAGAGGAGACATTTATTTTCTGGAGCTAGTCCCATCCACAAAAGACCAAAAGCATCTATCACAGTCTGGAAGAGGTTTTTGAAAATATGTATGAAAAACACAGAAGCAGTCCTTCATTTTGGAAACAATTAGTATGTTATGAAAGCCTTTAATGTAAAGCTATGCATTTGTCCCTGCTAGTGGCATGAATAAGCTAAGTGATCTTATGGTATTTGCTGTTGTCATATTGCATTAGCATCTTGGGAATGATAAGAATGTAATTAATGTGGAAAAAAAAAAAAATTGCTATGATAAGGCAATAAAACTTATTTAATTATGCATGATCAGTAGCTTGAAAGAAACTTGCAATTTCAGTTTTAATTCCTTCTGTAAATATTTCCAGTTCTTATGGACTCTGAATCTTTGCCTTTTGTGATTATTTAAAGACAGGGTGGAATTTACTCTTGGATGGGCACTCTGTAGAATCAAAGCATTAAGGGTGACTCCATTTGCTTGTCATCTGTCCTTGCCACAATGATTTTAGCATGTGTATTAGGGAATTATTGGAATATCCCATTCTAAAATTGGAGTGGAAGGTAAGGGTGATGAATTACATTGTGGACATTCCCTCTACTGTCCACTGAGTACATCTTGTGTAAGCAATTTGTCAAACTTTCAGAGAGCTCAAATGCAGGAAAGATGAATCTGGGTCTTGGTTGTTGAAGTTAATAGTAGTTCTGTATCAAACCTCACAGAAATTAATTGATTAACTCTGTCACATTTCATTCAGGTTTTTAGGTGCTTTTTTTTTTTTTAAGATGCTGCTGTTTATGTATCCTGAATTTTGGTCAGTCACCTCAAGAGACATCTAAATAACACAGTACTTCAGCCCAAACAGATGCCTATACAAGAGATGAGAACCTCCTTTACCAGGCAGGTTCCACTGCTTATTAGAGAAATAATGGCATTGATCCCATTTGTATCTATAAAGTCTTAACGCTTGATTTACAAATGAACATAATACCGGACAGCAGAAAAACATTTATACTTGATCTTGTCTGGCAGATTCACTGGGTTCTCTTACCTTACGAAGAATCTGAGTAAATTAATAGCAAAAAAGGCAGCAAGTCAATTGAATCATTCCATTTTCCACTGATTGTTCCAAGTAAGATTGTAAACTTTTATTTAGGGTAAAAGCTTTTGTTTCAGTGTTGTTCTTCTAAAAATGAAGATATTTGCTGTGAAAATAATTCTTGACTGGATGGACGACACACAATTCAGAATCAATAAACTCAACATTTCATTAAAAAAAAAAAAAAAAAAAAGTGCCTGTCTGGTTCTGTATAGGTTTGCTTCTGGAGAACTCTCTAGACTGTCAGTTGCCTGCATACAATCAAATGCATGCTAAGAACTTAGAATTCACAACAGCCCATTGTTCTTTCCTTCTTCCCTTCGAAATACCTATTTCTGTTTCAGTATAAGAGACACACCTTAAATAACAAGATAGGTCTATATCGAAGTATGAGGTCATACCTACAGTAAATCAGGCGCTCATGTTAGGCTGCCATGTACATTTAGCTTTTGGCTATGAAGAGGCATGCTAGCAACTTCGCATTCACAGAGCATCTTTCAAAGAATTGGCTTCTGGTATAGTGTGGGACTAGTTCATCAGACAAAAACTGTATTAGGCTACCAATAGATACAATTACTTATAGCAAAGGATTTTCTCACTCTTGAAGAGACTCCATTTGTACCGTTCCAAGAATGTGGGTACATTAGATGAATCGATTACATTACAAGTCAGCTTTTTGTGCTTTGAAGTGGAGGTACTGAAAGATACTTGCTTGTCTTCATTTCTAAACCACAGGAGCCTGCCCACATTACAGAAGAAGTATGATGCCTTCATGGCAGATTGATCAGGCAAACTGACTACTACTACCTACTACTTTTCAAATATACAGCAATACTTCTGAGGCAAACGAACTCCAGGATTATATAATATGGTGGACTTTGACTAGTAGAGATTTCTGAATTTCAGCATCACAATTCATGTATTCACAACGCTCTGTGGGGAAATTACTTCACATCTTCCAGCACCAAAAGACTTCATTAGGAAGCCTACCCTTGGTCAGAAGTAAAGTTATATTGTTCTTTTCATAATAGTGCTCCAGCTAGCTCTAAGTGCATGGCTTGGAAATTCTAGCAAGTCAGCCAATCTTGCATTTGAAAGTGGCATTTCAGCAGAGGCAGTCAGGAGGAATATACCTAGGGCTCTCTGAAGTTCTTATTTCTTAAACCACATATGCTTGACTGTGCTTCTTGGAGAATATGAAAAAAATATATAACTGCAGAGTATCTACCCATTGATTTTGCAGAGCTTGATAGATCACTGATTTGTAAACATTAATGCAGAAACCAGCAGAATGATGCACAAGTGAAGCTATTGAGGAGATCTGGCCTTTCATTTGTTTGGACAGGCATGACATTTTGTTGTCAATTGATTCTTCTTATCCATTCCTGCTGTGGGTTATGAAATCATATGCCCTGAGGAAATGAAATTCAATTATGCATTTAACATTTTTGGATTAGTGGGGAATATGCATCTGGTGTGGTGAAAGCAGGATGGTTTTATCTATAAAAGTTAGTTAGAAAAATTATCTGTTGATATAAATAGGCTTACAATATACTGTATTCCACAGAAAATCTTGAGGCAAAGACTTCTGTTATCACTGTTAAAATATAAATCTTTTTTCAGAGTAATGAAACATTCATGTGATAGGAGTTCTAAAATATTAAAAAGTTTGGCTTGTGAAAGCAATGATAGAAATCTGTCACTGTATCCAAAAAGGATTTAGGGGCAATGGCTGACATAACAGCTTACCAGCAAATAGATCACTACAATATGACTTCAGTTCTTTACTCCACCTGATCCCAACTCCATTAAAATTTCTCAGGTTTTGACAATTCCTTTGCATGAAAAGAATGGATGCCTAATTTTCTAGGTATGGAAGGAAAAAAAAAAAAAAGATACTAGAATGAGTAGGCAATGGGATTGGAGATTTAGACATGGACTAGTTCTCTTCCAAAAGGAGAGAATAAGGACAGAAATCTGGCAACTGCTCTTGTTGGCTACAGAATAGACAGGTAGCCTGTCATGTAAAACAAACAAAAAAGCTAGACATAGTCAGTTGGAAAATTAATTTCTGTGTTGTATCCTTTCATCTGAAATGTTTAATTTTTTGATTCCTAGTCCTTCCTGGTGAATTAATACTGTATTCATTCCTGGATAAAGTATGTTGCTGAACAGGGTAAACGTGAGGTGAAATACCATTCATATATTCCCTATCAGAAAATGGATTCCTAGCTTAGAAGATCTTTGACAGATGAATGGGGTGAAATTTATGCTAATCAGTAAATTATTCAGTGTCTATATCAGTCATTACAAAATGGACACAATAGGTGGTGCTTTTCTGGTTGGAACACATTGCTCTAGTTCCCAAGTGTGTTTCTAATTTTTTTTTTTTTTTTAAGAGTGCAAGACTGGCCCTATTTCAGTATTTCCTCTTGAATTCCCTTAAATGTAAGATTAGAGGAAAAATTAAGATTCAGAATCTAAAAAAAAAGCAAAACAACTGCCAGATATTTCCTTTCTAGGAAAATCACTTCAGTCCCACCACTTTGAACATATCTGTAAGTGGTTAAGTGGCTATTTCTACCTTACCTGCTATTTCTACCTGTATGAAGACAAGATGTTCTTTTAAGGAAGTCAGAGAACAGCAACAAAGAAAGAAGACCTTCTGTATAAAGAAAGGCATAGCTAGAAGATTTTAAGCATTATCTTAAGGATCTTCAGAAACTTTCCTGGTTAAAAAAGATTAAAATTTTGTGAAGTAAACTATAAAAGCTAGAAGGAAACAAGCCTGAAGATGGTGAAACATCCAGCAAAGGGTGAAATTCTATACATCAGAAGGCAGCAAAAGGAAATAGTTTGTGGAAGGAAGGTGGCATGGCCTTGAGACATGTTATTTTCACCTGCTTTTTTTTAAAGGCATCAGCTCAAAACAAATCAAACTAATGGACATGGAGAAAAAAAATCCATTTTATTTTTTGTATCAGTGGATAAGACCTTGAAAATGAAAAAAAAAAAAAAGAATGTATTTTGGACCTTATGCAAGGAGTAAGGGAAGGCTTTCTTGCATTTAATGAAACTGTTCAGACAAAATAAAAATGTTAGCTCTCATCTCAGTCACTCAGACAAACAACGGGAAAAGAGGATCACAGATACAGCCTGCTTTTTTGCCTAGGCCAGGAATATCCTTTTCACTAAGCAAAAATACTAGCGGTTTGCTGAGAGCCAGTGAAAGCAAAGTGCTGTTCAAATCATATTGGAAAGAATATTGCCAGGAAATATATTTTCCATTTTATTGGGTCTTCTTCCTGCATACTTTTATGCTTCTGCCAGCTCAACTCTGAAATACCATGTATAAACAAAATCCTTATGTCTTGTGAGAGACTGTAGAAATTAAGGAACAATTTATCTCTCTGTGGAGAAGTATGTAAATCTGACAAGCTTAGCTATGCAAAAGAAACTACATTAAGGAAAAGTTTGCTTCACAAATGGTAGAAAATACCATTTCCTTTTTGCCGGTGATAACCAGCTGAGAACTTAGCATGGATCTCCAGACTACAGAATTAACTTGAGTTACCTGCCCTTGTTTTTCATTTGTTGTGTTTTCCCACTGTGAAGGGAAGTAGGAAAGCTATGGTTATGTATTGAAGGTAGTTAGAAGGAGCTGACAGTGAGCTCTGGCACTTGATTCACATTATTTGTGCTTTCTGCAGATTCTGGGTCGTAGGACTGTAATCCATTAGTTTATTGAAATACATTTTTAATTTGGATAGGTACCTTTTTCACTCTCCTGAATCTGCTCAAGACATGAGTTAAAGACAGAGATACCTATGAATAGATAATTGTTTGGTTATGTTAAGAAGGTATGTGGCACTAAATATTGTGATAGAACATCTTAGTGGCATGCTTTAATCATATTTAAGGTGCTTAAAGACTGTTGACATTCTGTTTTTGATTTAAATACCTGGTGAATCTCACTGTGCTGACAGAAATTCCAACATGGTATCCACAAGCAATGAGCAGCAATGTTGTGTTGCCTCTGGACCATCAATGGACCCAGAGCTTCTGCAAGGGAAATATGGTGATGGTGGTTTTCTGACCTTTCTTTGACAAGTCACATAGCTGGCAAGCAGCTGGACTTGGACATTGTCCAAGTTTTTTCACATGGTTAATCAGTCTAAGAAAAAAAAAAAAAAAAGTATTAGTTTTCACTGACTAGGAAATTACTGTTTTCCGTGGTGGTAAAATATAAACAAGGGTTTTCTGAACAGGCTCCTGTCTGCTGTGGGGTGGCTGTTTAAGGTAGTCATGGTGCTTTGGCCTATAGAAAAGGGGATATAATACCTGTTAATGAGGTCGGTCTTGCTGAATGGGTAGTTTATACACTTAGAGGATCCATCGCCAAAGCACCTTATGCTGGAATAACCTACAAATCTGAGCTATTTAAATTGGGATAAGTGTTAGAATCAATTATTGTGGCTTTCAATAGAGTGCCTGTTCTGCCTCTTTTTGTCAGACTTGTCTTCTTATCTGTCTTGTTTGATCATGTCTTGATATGTCATAATTACATCCAGTCATAGCTAGTTCTGAATGCTGGTTTGTATGAAGCTACCTGTGGGTTAAACTTCTCAGTTAATGTGGAGCTGAGTGTGTGGGATTGGATTACTGAATGGATTAGATTTCTAACCCTATTCATTTCCAGGCATCCTCTTTCAGTATTTTCACTACACTTTAGTCTATATTAAGGTGGAAATTGGATTAAGAAAACAAAGCGTGAAGTCATTTGCTGAAGCAAACAGAGTGTTAGTGCCAAATTTTGTATAAAAGGATGCTGCTGAAAGGACCGCGGGTGTCTCTTCTAATCCACAGAGAATCCCTCTGCCTCCGAGTTTAAGGACTTCATTTCCAAATACAATGCACAGGGGGTACATAAACCCCTGTTAAACAGTTCATTTTGTGCATTCATCTCTTGTTTGTTTACAGTATTAAAAATGTTTTCAGCCTGGAACAATCTCATTCATGCAGAAATCACTTTGTAAATGTAAATATTGTATTGGTGACAGCTCAAAGCAAGTATTTTAACCAGTTGGGCAGTACCAATAGCTGTAAAGAATTTTTTTAATATATATATTAAAAAAAAAATCTACATTTTATTTTTCTCAATGTAATAAAGATTTTCAAGAAAAAATTGGTTTATGTAGAAGTAATGGTCACTGTATCTGAAAATATTGTGCAGCTAGGGCAAATCTATTATTGCTGTTGGTGGATGAAAGGAGTGTTGTGTGTGAAATTTCCATTGTACATTGAGTCAACAGCAAAATCTGAATTGTAAGCACAAGACAGGACATAACCAATACACTTTAAAAATTCAAATCAGAAACTAAATTTCTGATAGTTTGTGCACCCAGAGGTGTAATTCTGGGCCACAGCCTTAACAATTATCATCACATGATGCAAGACAACCAAAATATGAACATTCACATATTAAAAAACTGATCTAACTCCAGCTGACCACTGCAGCTTTCACAGAGAAGATACTGACTACCACTTAAATGCTGTTAGGATGTGGTCTTCCTCGGAGAGCAAGTACTTGCCCTTCTGATAAAGAGGAATAAAGACATCAGTTTCATTTGATCCCACTGGGTGATGTACTAGCATGGACTTTTGGTAGTTACTTCCTTATTTCATTATGGTTTAAAATTGACTTAATTCTCTTTTCATCATTCCAAACCAGACAATTTTTTTATGCATTGTCTTCTGATTGCTTTCAAAACATCTTTCCAATTAAATAATTACCTGATGAAAACAAGTTTATTCAAAGTAGAACTAGTTTTCATACGCTTTATAGCTTACTGCATTATATACCATACCATGTATCATAAAATTCCTGCTATTAACGGTTGTTTATTTTTCTTAGAGACACAAAAGATGCATCATAATTTTGAACCAGACAGTTTCTTAAAGTAACTGCACTCATTTTATGTTGTCTTTGCTGGTTTCAGAAAGAACAGGTGATGTGCTGCAGTAGAAAAGTTAATGCTTATAAAGCCTCCTGTATTTTCTGAATGTAATAACAATGTTAGCATTTAGTACTTATATAAATCTTTTCATGCGTAGACCTCCATCCTGACATTGGAAGTACTATTATTCACATTTTACAGATAAGTTCTTTAATGTAGCAGCAAGTTCAACTTCCACGCCTTCCAGGCCAAATATGTATTATAGCTGGGGGTCAAATGTCAGAGATTTTAGCTGAGCAATTCCTGATCTAAGTCTCAGACCTTGCTTTACTATGGACACATGAATTAACTTCATCTTGGTTTCTGTTACTGCCCGTCCTTGATTATAAATCCTATTACATACCACTCCTCCATTTCTTCCTCCTCTCCAGTGACATTTTCCAGCTTGTTACCTGGAGGTTTTCTCAGCTTTCCAGCTTTCTTCAGACACCCCGCTTCATGTGGGGAGTTCTCACCTTGACCTCCATTCTGTTTCTCCCACAGAAGCACACCTCTACAGACTGACTCCTCAAGACCCAATGCTCTTTTGATGTCTGCAATTACTGTCTGTTTTGGTTTTTTTTTTTAGTGTCTGTCCTGTATAATCAGTATATTTGTTTTATGAAGAAATAGAAAATATTTCTATATGAAAGTTTTATAAACTTTTTGATGATGATCACTTTTTAATAATTGTTCTTTTATTAGCCATATTTGACACAAAAATGTGATTAAGATACATGCCCATTATCCTGATTCACTTAGTTTTTATGTTTTACTTCTTGTCCTTCTCTTATTTGATATTTCCCCTAACTGAGTTTAGACTCTGCAAGATCAGACTCTCCAGATGTGCATATACAGTATGTGGCATGCTATAACTTGTCCAAGATTTGGATTATTAATTAATATTGTGGTTAAATAAATACTATATTTACATATTTGCAGTTTATCAAATTGAACAGCAAAATCTTGAAAGGAGCTAGAGACCTTTCTATATCTAGGTTTTAAAAAGCATCATTTTGTGATGTGTGAATGGACAGCTAACAAGATTTTTCATGTTTTGTTTTTTTGAGAATTTACCCCCGAAAGGTTTCCTTGAATTTAAGTGAGTTGAAAATACTTAAGTCCACTTGAAGTCACAAATGATTAATGCCAATCACTGTCACGGATGTTAAGGAGATAAGAGACTAAGTGAAGCGTCAATTAATAGAGGAAGATTAAGATCCTTCATTTGTTGTCTACCAAAATAGAGATCATTTATTTTATTTACTTCATAGTCTTCATGTTCTTAATAATCACATTTTAAAGTTACATTGGCTGATGAAGTAGTATAGATAACATCTTGGTTTCTGAATTTAAATGCTGATTTAAAAGGCAATGCTGAAAACTTCTGTAGTTCTCAATATGTGACATTGTCTCAGGTACATCTGAATGAGAAAAAGCAGGAAAAATTAGTTATATCAAATACTAGGTAGTATTTACCACAGGAGAACATGACCCTGTTTTTTTCTACCTAACCTGTTTGTTGGTTGTTTTTTTTCTAATGCCTGTTCTGTATTATGAATGAAGTAAACACATGGCAATTATATTAAATCATCAGTAAACAGAAAATGATGAAATAGTTACTGTCTGTTAGCTCATAGAATTGTGATATCCAATTCCTGGAGCTCTTGTCTGTGCAGAAAGAGAAAATCCAATGAATGAAAATAGAAATAGATTGCAAGTAAGTAAGGCGAATGAATACATAAACTTTGTTTATATTGCTAGATATCAGTGAGAGTTACCAAGGGCAGCTGCTATACAAGAGCAGAGAGCAGAAACTACTGAACATCACTGTGGGGTTATTGCTGACCCTACTTTAGGTGCTGAGGAGATGCTCCTTAGAGGCAGCTGACTGGCAGCACTAGAATTCCAGGAAAAAATAGCCCACTGAAAATAGCCTCATCTTCCTCTTAAATACCATAATTTAAGTGTCATGCTTGATCCAGGGACTGTTTAAACTCAGTATTCCCTTCCAGTGAAGCCTTGTTCTCTAGGATGTTTCATATATAACCCCAGTAAACAGGACTGTTCAGTTCAGTGGTCAGATGAGTTGAATGTAGCGATGCATGTATACATGGTTGCAAGTTGTAGCCCTTAATGGCTGTGAACAATAGTATGTCTTGGAAGCACTTGTGATATAATGTAATGGGAGAAAAAATATCTTCTGAGTGAGTAGTCTTCTGAGTAGTGGAGTTTAGTGAGCTTCAAAAGGAGTTTCAACAAATGGTAGTAAGTGGCTTCAGTGTTTTAAGAAAAAAATAGATAAATAATGATTTATATATAACGTGAGCTCTGTAATGAGCTCTTCCACCGTAAATATGCAAAACGCTAATTAGTTATAGCCAAATTTCCCTAGCTTTTGGAATCTTTTAGAATATAGCTTTTCAGTAATTGAACCACATCAAAGTATTTTTTCTCCCACTTTTCTAACAAAGTTATGTGTGATTTGTTGGAGGATGGGCAGAGATGGTAAGCAAAGTGTTGACAAAAGAAAAGATGACTTTGATGTAGTATAGTGAAACAGTAATTTGTCAATTTATCAGAAAGAAATAGACCACGAACCTTTAAGGACCCCTGTTTGTGGTGACTAACTGCACTGAGGTGATGTCTGTCAACTAATTTGCTTTTAAGTTTCTGAAAGGCAACTAATCTGGGTTTAGTTTGGGGTTTGGTTTGGGTTTTGGTTTTATTTGGTTGGCTGGTTGGTTTTTACAAAGTGTATAAATACTGTTAGAGAAAAAGTTTTGAAATAATATCAGAGTGTGTTGAGGGCAGATGCTGCTTTTACAGGGCAGGTTTTCCCAAAATTCTTTTTGATTATAGTATTACCTGAAACAGTTGGACATTACTTTATTTCCAGTTGAAAGAGTTTCATCAGATTCTGAGTTCAAGAAATTGCACTGAAGCAACATCACTATCTTGACAAATTACCAAAAACATCCCTCACTATACCCACTGAATTAAATAACATTTGGCTTTAGAATTTCTCTTGGAAATGCAAATGCAAGTGGAGGCTGAAAAGAATTCATGCTGCTGTTAAACGTAATATATTTTTTTTTTTTTTTTATTTAGAAGCTGATCAGCTTGAAACTATTGAAACCTCAGTACACTAAATAGACTATATGTTTATTACCAATGCAACCTTAATGCTTCAAATACAGCTGAGTTGATCTATTGCATGAAACAGGACTGTTCAGGCATCATTGCTCAGGGGAGACATCTCTCTCTACAACTACCTGAAAGGAGGTTGTAGCGAGGTGGGGTTCAGTCTTCTTCTCCCATGTAGCAAGTTACAGGATAAGAGGAGATGGCCTCAGGTTGTGCCAGGGTAAGTTTAGATTGGATAGGAGGAAAAATATCTTCACCGAAAAGGTTGTCAAGCACTGGAACAGGCTGCCCAGAGAACTGTCACCATCCCTGGAAGTATTTAAAAGACATGTAGATGTGGCACTTAAGGACATGGTTTACCGGTAGTGCTGGGTTAACTGCAGGGGACTAAAATAAAGGTGTTCACTGTATTGTTCAGACTCCCATTTCATCATATTAACTCCACTGAAAGATCCATATTTTGTGCTTTGAGCCTGAACAGGATTTCATGGCTGTACTTAAGTAAAATATTCCGATGAAATACAAAACAAAGGAGAAAAAGGCTTTCTGAATTGTTAGCTGTCATGTTATAGCAATATTTTCATGAATTCCCAAGTTATTAATTTCATAATATTGCAATAGACTTTTTCTAATTAAATGTGCATTTTCTTTTGTCATAAGAAAAGAAAAAAACTTTGGTTATGGCTTTTACAGGAATTTAATTAAGCATTTCCTGTAATTTCATTTCAGTATCTACCATGGCTCACTAAAGTTTGAATCCAGTATAGAATAGTAAATTAATTGCACTTTGTCTTAGATAAAATAAGAATCTGAAATATGCAGAGTCATGAAATTTAATTGTGTTCTTCGATTGCTTATTCAATGTTTTGGAAATCTGAATCAAGAAATACTGAAGAAGAGGGCCAAAGGTTGTTAAATGTAGCGAGTAACACAGATTTTGAACTTTACTTAATGAACCAAGTGTTTATTACCATGAAATAAATGCACCATTTAAAGAATTATTGTGGAAATGTAAAACTCTAATTAATTTTGGTCAGAAGCATGCAGTGCACTCATTTTTCCTAAAACATTTTCATTAGGGTCTAGATTTTCTCTGTTATTGAGATAAATTTATTCCTTTCATATGGTAGTGCTGTCTTTTTCCGTAAAAAACGTGATGTTTCAAGTGATTTCTTTCAGCTACCTTCAACTGTAGGCAGCATGTTGTGATTGGAGCTTACAGAAGTATTTTTCTATAACTCACTTGTGCTTGCTTTTCTATTTAATGTGGTTAATCATTTTGGAAACAAAGAATGTTTTGAGCTCTTGATAAAGGGCGCTCTTCAGCCAAGCTTATTTGTGAAAACAGTTTAAGTATGAAAAAAATCTTCAGCAATAATTTAATAACTATCAAGATACATGTATAGCCAAACAAATGAGCAGTTAAAAATGAGCCTCTTCCTTGTTTTTTTATTATTATTAAATATTAGTTAGAAATAAAATTATTTAAGAACTACTAATTCCTTATTGTTGACCTGAGAACCTTTTTGTTCTCATGTAGCTGTTGTAAGCAGCCATTTGTTTCTTAGTATCAAGACTACAACATGAAGACATTTTGCTTCTTATATTTTAGTAAATGTATTGTGTAAATATGGTGGGAGTATAACCGTGAATATTTAAAATCATCTTGATTTGATAAGACTATGCATTTCTAGGATATGGAATAGTAGGCTATGGAATACTGTAGTAGTATTTTGAGTATATATAAAATGGAGCTTTTTGGTTTAGTTTGCAATTGATAAAAATAAGAGACACCTCACCTGGAATACTGCATCCAGCACTGGAGCCCTCAGCACAGGAAGAAAATGGACCTGATGGAGCGGGTCCAGAGGAGGGCCAAGAAGATGATCAGGGAGCTGGAACACCTCTCCTATAAGGACAGGATGAGGGAGCTGGGATTGTTCAGCCTGGAGAAGAACACGGCTCCAGGAGACCTAATAGTGACCTTCCTGTACCAGAACAGAGCTTACAAAAAGACTGGAGAGGGACTGTTTACAAAGGCCTGTAGTGAAAGGATGAGGGGTAATGGTTTTAAATTAGAAAGGAATGGATTCAGATTAGAAATAGGGAGGAAGTTCTTTGCCATGAGAGTGGTGGAGCACTGGAACAGGTTGTCCAGGGAGGTGGTTGAGGCCCCATCCCTGGACGCATTCAAGGTGGGGCTTGACAGAGCTTTGAGCAACCTGCTCTGGTTGAGGATGTCTCTTCTCTCAACAGGGGCATTGGACTAGATGGCCTCTGGAGGTCCCTTCCAACCCAGACATTTCTGTGTTTCTAAAATAATTATTATATTGCCACATAAGCAGAAAATGCTATTGCCATTTCCATACCTATGTTTATATATGCACAGATATAAGTATTGTAATTGATTAACAAATTTGCATTAGAAAGGCTCTTATTCAGGACAGTGTCAGATCCTAAGGCTTGAAAACTAATGCAAATGTGCACCCTCAGACCAGAGTGGAAATTAAGGAGGTGCATCCCATACAGGCACTGTACAATTCCTTTAAAGTTGCTTCTCATTGATTTCTTAGTCAATGCTTCAGGTTTGTGATATCTAAGCATTTATAGATGCAGTCTAAATTTCATAAGCCCAAACCTTTAAAAACTCAAGTTGTTAAAAAGGAAGCATTTTTCCTCTATCTTTGAGGAGAACCAGCTGAACTTGCAAAACAATGGTTGAGATTAAAGTACCACCTGCCCTGAAGAGCATCCCAACTGTAGTGGCAGTCAGCCAAAAAGGCCACTCGGTGGAATGGTTGCCTCCTAAAAAGGAGAGAAACAGATGGAAGATTTGAGATCTGGCATGAAATTCCACTTCTCTACTAAACATTAAGTGAAATTTGACTCCAAGAGCTCTTGTGGTGGTACATTTATCTGTTTAATCAGAATTAGAAACAAGGAAATAAAAAATACAGAACATTGACAAACATTTCAAAAAGACTTTAGGTTCTTGTAGCAGTGCAAGTTAGAGGAAAGAGGTTGTAATAAACATGCAGCTGCTGGTAGCTTCTTAAGCACTTTGGTATAAAAATAGTTCTCCTAGTCTTGCATTGCCACCTAGAGCACAGTGCCACGTACTGCAGCGGGGAAGGAAACCAACAGTTAAACGTTGCTCTTTTTACTGAGCAAAATGCGGTGGAGAGCTGCTTCCAGTTAATTGATGTCATGTTTACTTACATTATAACGGTTTGTTCATTCATAGGTTCCATGTTTTAATGTACCAGATCAGCAGAGATTTCGTTGTAGGAATTTGGGGAGGCTTTGACAGTATGAATTAACGGAGAAACACATTAAAAGGTACGACAGTCAGCTTGCCAGTGGTCCCAGAGGGGGCATTTTCTTGATGGCTGCTTCAGAATACTTCATGAAGCAAATGTCAGCCTTGTCAAGTCTGTCACTGTGAAAATGATCCATGTAGCAAGGGTCTTCTTTTTTTTGGGGGGGAAACAAGCAAGCTGCCTTATCACTGCAGAACTACAGTGACAGAAAACTGTCATCTATCACAAGGAATTTATATTTGCTCCTAATATTCATTGGTAAAGAATTGTTCCAGTTGTACTCTGTATTTTTGCAACATGCTTCATTTCAATGGTTGTCAGCAATACATTTGAATAAGATGGCATAGGATTTGGAAGAAAAACAACTTTTGAACTTTAGTGCTGGATGGGTCACCTTTTGCCAATAGCCAGATTTAACTCCCAATTTTTATCTGAAACTCATTCTCCTCCAAATTTGGCCTATGACTTTGAAAAAATAGACTTTAACGTGCACAAAGAAAAATTCTGATAGTTTCTGAAGTCCCTTGTTGCTGATATATAATTGAAGAGTATTAAAAGTATTTTTACCTACATCTAAATGGTGTTTTGCTAACTAGAATCTGAGAGGCAGGAGATTAAATACCAGTTGGACATGATCACTGAAACTTATTATACTTGTCATATTGGGTTAAGCTACTATGAAAAGTAATAGTATCTGAATTTGGTTCTGAGTGTTTTTGAGATTATATTTCTAATTTATGTGGTAGCATAGAGAACCCTTTAGTCCTCATTATAGTAGCGTATTTTTGTGTTCTGCATACTTTTGTATGATTCAGTATTCATTTACATCATGCTATAACATATAGCTGCTTATTGAATATGGGTTTAGAATATGGGTTACAGTTTGCAAAGTGCACAACAGCAAGTTTATTAAGTATACTTTTGTAATGCAACTTTAGAAATTATAGGTGTGGTATAATGCACAAATCTGTGAATTGCTTCATTTCCTAGCACAGTTAATTGAAATATGATCTGTTCAACATACAAAGCGGTGTCATTTGAAGACATCCATAGAGCATCCAAAGGACCCTTTAATCCACTATGTTGTTTCTATCAGGGAAAAGGAGCGATGCCTGGGGAAAGAATGTAGGAATAAAGCTAATATGGAAAGGTGTCCAGTCATCCATGGATTAAGGAGCTCCTGAGCTGACATTTCAGTTGAGAGTGTTGGGTTTAACAGCACTTTATAAAACCCTTTGTACTTTTCCTTATCACTGGTGGGTTTGTAAATCTGAAAGAATGACAATTCCAGACCAGCAAACATTATTCATTTCAATATGAAAATAATATTTAGGCTGATAAATGCATTTTATCAGCAGAGTAGTAATACATTCTTGAAAGACTCACTTCCCTTTGCTACTCTTACAAAAGTCACCAGATCTGTGCTGAAGTATCTTTTAGGTGACTGTATTCAAAATTTACTGTATAACATTCAAGTCTATGCCTGTCTGTAGTCAGAAAAGATACTGAGAAAAGTTTGATTTGTGACATCTACTAGCAAAAACTACTTTGATCATTGAACGTTTTAACACCAAAATAACTGTTCTCTGTTTCAGGATTTTTAAGACAGAAAGCACTAGTAGTAGTGCTCTAATAGGTGGCTGGAATCAAAGTGAATAATAACATAAAGTAGAGATGTGAGGCATTAATAGAAATAGAACTGAATGGTAAGTCAGTGTTTCATCTACTGTGTAGCCACTGGTAATAGCAACTTTACACGTTGAGATCACAAAACGTTTTTTAATATATAACAAAATAAAAGGTTTTCCTTTTCTATCCATGAGAATTAAAAGCATTATAATGATAGGTGGTAATTAGTAAACCAAATACATTAAATATGTTTAATCTGTAGTCTGTTTGGCATAATTTCTTGGTAATTAAGCTATATAGGCTATTTAGCTGAAAATCCAAACATTATTAAGGACATTAGAAAATCCAACGAATTCAGTATTCTATGCACAATCATTGGGATTCCTCTTGGGTTATTAAAAAAAAAAAAAAAAAGGTAAAACATTTAATAAACATTTTGCATTGACAGTAAACTGAAAGAATAGTGAACCTTCACATCTTAGAGTATGGTCAGTATGTGTGCTCTAAATTGCCAGTTCAAATCTTTCCTAAGTATACTAGGAAAGTATGCTGCACTTATATTTTGCAGGAGTTCATGTCTCAAAATTTCCTGGTAATCTTCACTCATTAGTAAGTTTGCCAGTCTCAGGCCACTGCTGTCTCTTCTTTCATGGGGAAAGCTGAATGAGTGCCAGAACTGGTGGTTCATACTTTACAGAGTCCACCACCAATCATTTCTGCCATCTCTTTTATGCTAGCACTGTTGTTCATTTGGCAGGGCACAGGCCTGGGAATTGATGTGTCTGAAGACATATCTGACAAAATGTTTTCTCCCCGTGATAATTCATACTATGAGAAAGATCAGCCATCATTACTCTGCATTTTGCCCAGCAGTCACCCATGTTCAGAGATACCATACTTAAGATTTCTCTTTCAAAATAATGAAATGTGAGTTTCTGTTCTTGGAAGACACAGATGGAGTAAAAGTGCCTCTACACAATTAAGATGTTCTATGTGGAGCATAGTTTCATACAATACTATTTGGAAAGTTTTTGTGCATAAAAATATCAAAATAACAAAAAAAAACCCAAAATAGCAGTCAAGGACCTGGATGACTTCTGTGTGGGAATCTACCTGCTTATGTCCAATTTATACTGTGCTGGTAGATTTTACCTGTTTGAATATGTCTTACCTGGCTGAAGCAACAGGAGATGAACAAAGGAAAGAGTATTGCTACTACAAAATATCTTAAAGCGGATGCTTCCACCTTGAATATTCACACAGAGCAAATCCTGGACTTGCTGTAGCCACTCATTTCTGCATCTCTGAAAACACTGATCACTGCAGCTGCTGCTGCTATAACCTAGGAAATCTGCCAGAGAGCAAGAATGACCTCACAAGCAAGAAGTAAAATATTTCAAGGCTACACAAAGCCAGGAGATTCCTCCTTCACTGGATAAAACCTTTCTCTTCATAAATAATAGACTCAGGAGGCTGATGCTCAGTATTGAGTCTAATATCCCTTCACCCTATTGTAGTCCTCAGTGAAGGTATGGCTCTGTAGTCTCTGAAAGGTCTGCGCACTCCCTCTATTAGGAGAGGAAACCCTAAGCAGTCCATCAAGTGTGCTGGGAAAAGAATGACTGTGTACGGTTTATATTCCCTGTGTGAGGGAGTACAAGTCAGACATTGGTGCAATGGCAGGTTGTGTGCTAGGGAGGTGTATTAGATGGCATTGAGCTTAGTAAGGATTCAATTTCTGTAGTTAAGTACCTTTAGAAATATGCTTATTTGCACTTCTTTTATTAGTCAGTCCTTCATGAAAGGACCTGGGTGTTTTTCTATAGTAGCCAAAGTTTCTGCGTGTGGGTTTTTTATACAGTGATACTCTTTGTCACCTGTAAGCAGTACATCTAAGTGTAGTTACACACTGTTACTTTATTGTTTTCCATTCTACCATGTCTTCATTTTCTGTAGAAGTCTGACCTTTGTATGTGTACTATAGCTTACACTCTCTTGAATGTATGCTACGCTTGTAATTTTAATGAATCAACAATCTTTGGTTTCACACACATGCACAGACATGTTTCCTCTGCTGAACAGGGCTCACTACCTGTTTTAAAGCTAATTGAAGAGATGATAGTCCAGAAAGGTGACAAAAAAAAGCTTTTAGCCTTTAGTAGTCAGTCATGTAAATATTTCTTGGTGTCTATCCTGTCCCCAGAAGGAGGGAAGATTTAGAAGCAGAATGGTTTGGAGCATACGTTTCTTTAAAAGAACAAATAGCTTTTCAATTTTATTTTAGTGTTGTGTAATTTACTACAAGACCACATATTTTTAATGAGATTTTCCATTGTTGTTCTATTTTTTGGTGCCCTCCTATATATTTTGTATAGCTAAATCTTTATTATATAATTATCCTTACAAAGGACCCTTTGCTGGTAAAAGGAGGACTAGGATGCAAAAAGATAAAAGTGATTTTCCTAGAAGAATGAAAGTGCTTAGGAAACTGCACCCTGGATTCCTGGGTCTCACCTAGTATCCCTGACATATTCTCTCTCTCAGCTGTTGACTTGTGATGAGTGGGGTTACAGCAGCCAGGACACTTCTTCACTTCAAAATGTCTATTCACTTCTCCTTTGTGTTTTTGAAACAAGGTAGCACATGAACTTAAAATGCAGGCAGGAAAACTGGCCATACTTTGAGTGTGTGATGAGGACTGTTCATAATGTGAGGCATTGCAAGCTTCTTTATGAAAAAGTTTTTGCAGTCTTCCCTGATTTATCCTTTGGAGGTCACAATTCAGTACTGGATACAAAATAGTATCCATTCCTATGGAAACGGGCATTATGATGTCACCTCATTTTTTCAGTGCGATCCAGAGGAAACCATAGTGAATTATGAGCCCTACTCTTGAAGCTGAAGCTGTAGAATATTGTAAGCATGCTGCTGTCTGACATGCTCATGTTTCCTATTTTAGACCTGACTGATCTTCAGATAACATATGGTGGTACAAGTAATTGGAAAATTGGCAGACCTGTCAAGAAAATATGCTAGATGGGACAAAAATACGATGCTGCAGCACATAAAGTGCCTGTGAAGTTAAATTTATTGTCTTTTATCAAATGGTGAAGTAAACGTATCTTGTCTCAAAAAAATGAAACATTTTTCAGTGGCAGATGTTTTTCAAAAGTAATTTTTAGAGCAATGATGAAAGTTCTTGAATTTGAAAGTAATTTAGTGGAAACCTCTGGTCAAGAACAAAGGAAAGGTGTGTAATGCTGCCTGCTGCAAACATTTGAATATCTTATCATCCATATATAGTCTACTAATTTCTGTATGTAACCATCCAGTAAATTGGTCAGTGAAGTATTTATTCATAGAACTATTCTTTTACTGTAAATGTAGGTGACTAGACTTGTTTAAGTTTCTGGTCATTTTTATTTCAACTCTTAAGCAAAATGAAATGCTTGAATAAATGAAAATTTTGCTTATTTTAATGCTTATTGGTCAGGCAAAAGTCTACAGAATACTATACATACGCAAAAGTACAAAAAAGTGTGCTTCTTTAATACATTGGTTAATGTTCAGGTTTTCATTTTCTTTTACAGGAAGAAGAATATAAAGCTGAGGCAGAAAATCCATCTCAGGAGCTGAATTTGGAACACAAAAAAATAAAAAAATAGGAGATTGCTGTCTTTAAAAAATTTGAAAGTTGTGTAGCAGTGATTATAGTTTCTCATTGTAAAATTAACAAAAAAAGTTCTCAATAAAGTCATTGAAAATTAAGTTCATGCTGCACTGGGGAATTAATTAAGTAGCTCCTGGTGATATTCTTGATTGCATTAAAAGCTGAGTTATCAGAACTGAGCACCATACCAATACAATTCTAAAAGCTTTTTGAACATGGTATAGAAAGCTGATGGGTTATTCATCACTAATAGCAATTACTAAGCAAACAGGTAATTTTTTTTTTACTCTACAAAGCAATGTTTCCCTTAAAGGACAGTTATAACTCAGACATATTTTGGTATTTCTGAGCAAGAGCTTCGTTTCTTAAAAGTCAGATAATTATGTTATACTAAATGAGTTCTAATTTTTTTTCTGATCAGTGATTAAAATAAATGCTGAGGACTGGGTGGAGGCAAGGATTTTTTGGTACATACAGTATGTTTTCAGAAGTAATTAGTTTTACATGTTTGTATATCATGTGATTTTTAATTGATTTCATGTTTCATTATAAACTTCTTCCACGGATGCCTTTTCCATCTTGAGGTGTTCATTGTCTTTTGATGAATGTCAAGTTTTTTCTTGATTTTGATCCTACCCAGGTCTGATTTCTCTATATCAATCTTTCCATTCTAGCAGAATAAAATAACTTCTTGCTGTCATTAGATCTTTGAGTAGTGAAAATCTAAAATAAAA
The DNA here is from genome assembly GCA_013399075.1 of Chloroceryle aenea. Lineage (NCBI taxonomy): Eukaryota > Metazoa > Chordata > Aves > Coraciiformes > Cerylidae > Chloroceryle > Chloroceryle aenea. The sequence goes on from VWZY01013144.1 coordinate 198,920, forward strand.
AAAAACCAAACTTTTCTTCCTTATCATTTTGATTTCCAGTTTACCTCTGCTTTTTAGCCTGTGCAGGTCAGTAAATGGGAAGGTTAGTACAAGAAACTCAGCAGTAGATTTACAGCCTGATAGTTTCACAGATTGCAGTGAAGAAACCAAAAATCTCTTTTAGGATTAGAGCAACACTCACTGAAGTCCCTTGAGTGAAATTTTCCTTGCTCTAGGAGAAATGAATCATCTTCAATTGAAAAAGTTCACCTGTTTTTCAACTCTTCTATATTTTTACCATTACTTCAGATACTGAGTTTTAAATCAGATTGTAAATAGTATTCATCCTCAATTTTATCTTGTCTGTATAAATTGTAGTTTCAGATATTTTTAAAACAACATGCCTGTTCTTAAGCAATATCTTCTACAAATTCTTTTCTGGTTCATGAGGTTGAAATGTGTGTAGCTCATGGACAAATTTCAATCACAATTACTCTACAGGAGCTTAATAACACTAGATCTCATTTTAACGAATGCAGCTATCATGCAAATTAGCATATAAAATAAATTCAACATTGGTCCATTTGGTGCAGATCAACCACTGTAGCCATCTCAGAAAGGAGGGGGAATATTATTGTGACTTCACTGCAGTGGAAAAGACAGAAGCACAGATTTACCACCCAGGACCTTATGGGCCATTCTTTGTACAGTGGTGTGTAGGATCACAGGGGAAATAAGAACAAAGTGAACGTTTTCCCTTTTTTTCAGGACGCCAAGGTCAGTTCTCAGGGCTTAGTACTCATCAGGGTATGAAGAAGGGGCAGGGTTCCCATTGGAAAAGGCTGAAAGGCCTCTGAAGGACAGAACAAGCAACTTACAGGAAAAGGTGAGAGGCTGAGGTTTCACATAGGGTTTACACAAAGGTAGAGTAATGGCAGGGGGAGTTACTGGCTGGGATCAATTATCTGTCCACCCCCATCCCCTGTGCACTTGGTGTTTAGGTTTATCCACCCAAATTATCCTATATGAAATTAGCAGACAGGATCTGATTTGTGCAAAATAATCTATTTCTGTTCTGTCCATGGCAGCAGGTGTTTGCTTTTGTGTTGAGTCCAAGTTCTGTGACAGCCTGGGACTGTGTGGATGCATAAGATGAAAAAGGTGGTTATTTAGTGTTCAGGTTTTGTATGAAAATATGTTACTTGGCAATCAAACTCCTGAGAAAAATTGTTCAGACTTTGAAAGATGCAGAAGCTTCCATTTAATGCATTAAGCTGACGAGCTTAAAAGGAGTATTTCTGTATCTTTCTTAAATTCTTAAAAATATTATGTGAAAGGTCATTTACATAAATCATACTTTTAGGTAACATTTTTGATAAATTCAACATATGTCACCAGAAGTCTACAGTCAGCATTGATAAATAGAAACCTTTGCTTAAGTTATTTGATTCAAAATTCAAATTCTAGAACTCAGACATTTGCACTGCAAAATAATAATCAGCACTGTATCATAATCAGCTGACTTTGAGATGAAGTGAGATATAAATGTGACAGAATCAAAATGCACTCCTAACTTCATCCCTTACAGAAAAACGGAGGAGACTTATTTTATGACTTGTTTGTAGACATTTTTACTAAATAGAAGGGGCTTTAACTGACAAAGACTATACAAAATAGGTAACTTTATTAACTTTTTCTTCCTTCTGATCTAAGTAAAATTTGCAGCTGAACTGATTTTTATATACTATTCAGTTTTCAGACTACCAGTATGAATTTCATTTTCATTATATGTATTTTTTCTCAAAGTATGAAGGTTTTTTTGGATACAACGCACTGGGTAAGGCAGATGACTGCAACAGTCCTACGTGACTATGACATGATGCTTCTGAGTGTTACTGTTCATCAGAACTAAGATGAAACCCTGACGTAGAACTTTGTGGCTTTAATTAAAGGTACGTCCATGCTTCAGTCAAACACAAGTCAGCTCGGTTACTGAAAGCAGCTCAGCATCTGTAGGATGAAGGTAAACCTGTATCTGAAGATGCTTAAAAGCTAACTTTGAGTTGGGATGAGCAAAAGTTTAGACATCTTTAATTCAGCTGATTACAGACATTTTTATGGAGCACTATATTCCTTTTATGTAATTATAGACAGACACCCCATGTACATTCACCTGAGCAGGTAGTTATAATGTTCATTTTCTTTTATTCTCTCTCCCTCTATGCAGTTATTCACTTGTTAGGAGTCAGACACCTGCTGCTCTGAAAGTCTAGCTAGAGAACTATTTGTTTCCCACTTCATCCTTCTCATGCATTGGCAGTGGTTGTGCTCCCCAGTTGGGAATTCCAGTTTTCTGGTTTGCTCCAGGGGTAGCTATTTTAGATTGGCTTAGGGGATAATTATGTTTTCCATGCTTGATGAGAAACTGGCATTTACCTCATATTAAAGCAAATTTACTGATTTTTTTTTTTTTTTTTTTTTGTTGAATGANACTACTGAATTTTGTTCTGTCCTCCACATTTGCTCTTTTTCCCTGTGGAACAGTGGGCTGTTGAGAATTTTGTGGACTCCAAGACAGTGTTTTCTATTTTAATCACATGACCCTCAAAGAACAGCAAACGTGTCTATTACTACGATTTTTGTTCTTAGAGACAATGTCTGACCTTTCCAATCCCTCATATGGGGGTCAGCAATTTGAAGTGTGGAAGTTCTTGTCAATCACCCACAGAGTAAAAGTCTTGATTTATCAGAATATGGTTTATGTTGTATCATAGATATATCATAGATGTATGTGCAGTAGTTTACTATTAGTCGAATTTCCATTGTGTATTACCTAATTGTTCATATCACACAAGGTTTCTTATTCTGATTGCTACATTCTCACATTAAAGCTAGAACTCCAGATGATCGGCATGAGCCAGAAAAGCAAAACTATTTTTGACACAGATACTGTTAATTTCCTGTTTGTAGCTCATAGGCATTGAAATAGTTGGATATAAAATGTTGTGCAATCATAAGTATTCTACACACAGGACATACCTTGGTATTTTAATCCCAGTATATGTGTAACTTCTAACTGGTTAAAATGAGAATGCACAGTATTTTGTTACCGATACATCGAAATGTATTGCTATGCTTGACATTTGGTGCATTTTTTTCCCCTGAACAGCACAAGTAGAAGTCTATTATATGCATGAAATGTAACATGCAACAGCTAATCCTAACACAATATTACTTTTTTTGCATTTTTATATCTTTAGATAGAGGAAACTATTTAAACATGATTGTTCCTTTCAGATGCTTCGGTATTTGCCCAGTCAGAGGTTTTAAAGTAAAAAAAAAACATACTGACAGAGAAGAATATCACTTCAGTGCTTCTTTGTTATTGCAGTCCCATAAGCTGTCTACTTCTTGGTTGGTTGCTTTGCATCACGCTACAGAAACTAACTCTCCCTGACATTAGGCTGGATAGGTTTTACCCTGTGAAAAGTGAAGGTTGATTAGAAACTGACTCTATTTCACATGACCTAAAGAAAACAATTTTTACATAGCAATGAGTAAACGACTTCTATCACATCTCTAAGGCTATAGTGTGAAATCATAGCAAGTAATAAATGTTTCCCCATGGTGAATTCAATGTGGATTCTGCAGCGATGTTATCTGGAGAAGGAAGTAAAATGCTGAAGGCAACAGCATGAAAATGCATGCAGCTATGGCATAATTCTGATTTGTTTTGGAAGAACTATTAATTTCCTTGTTACAAAGCCAAGTAAGAGCAACCCTTTAAAACTGTTGAACCATGAAAGCCATTTCCTTAAGGGTTTTAAATTTGGGAACAGACTCATGAAATTTATAGCTTTGATGAGATATTCTTTGCCTGCAGTCAGAACAAGAGCCAGATCATTGGCTTCCCAGCATGACACCTATGTATTCTTGTGTGCACTAGATATCATTAGGCTCATAATAACACAGCTATCATCACATTAACGCCTGAAAGGTTCAGTTTTGATGCTTGGTTTAAGTGTCTCATTTATACCTACAGCATACTAAACAGCTGAATAAAAACAAAAGCTATACCATACCTATATCATGCTATTGTTCTGCACTTTAACCAAAAATACAGTCATTTTATGCCTGATGAGATTTTTTTTTTTTCTTGCTGAGTCATGTTTTGTAAGAGCTACAATGGCTAACTAATAGCAAACCATGAATGCAGTAGCAGGCAACAGTAGAGTGAGACCATTTTTTTTCTGGTTCATGCAGTAAAGACAGTGGTAAACATTGCGGACATATTGATCTAATAATTGCAATTTTTCATATATTATTGAAAGATTTTGTACTATATCTGCCATCTTATGGTCGAAGGGAAGTGTATCTGAACAAGCCAATAATAGTACCTCATTGCCTGTATTCCTTCAGGTAAATCTGGGCAGCTTGCAGCATTCTAGGCAGGCACCAGCAATTAGAAATCACACAAGGATAGAACTACAGCTGAAGGCAATTAATGTAACTGCTATATACTTCTGCTAGTTACTCTTGGAAAAATCAGGTATATCTCTTTACAGCATAATGTTGCCACCAGATTTTACAGAGAATATCTTACCATTTGTACCAAATGAAATGTGCAGAGAGAGATATTAAGAGAAATCAGCATTTTTCTGCCATGTGACTGAACAGTCAGATAGAGTTCGAAAGAACCATCCTTATTCTCATAATGGAGAGGAAAAGTTAGGAGAAGCACCAGTATAGCAAGTCTTGTAACTCATGGCTTATAGGCAAATTACTTATTACTGTGATCTGAAAAGTTTTTCCCAGATCAGTGTCAGAGCTTTCATTTCTATAGATAGGAGGTGATACCTGTAGGAGTTCTGGCTAGAGATAGTCTGCAACCTGGGGCTGTGACGTAAATTGAGTCAAAAGCAGACAATCCCAGTGATCTGGAAACAAAAAACACATACTGAAACAACGTCACTCTTTCATCAACAGTAAGTTGTGATGGTTTTAAAGGCTACGTGAGACAATATTCAGCAAAAGCTTAAAACCTCTGTGGAATAAGAATCACTAATTAGTTGCTGAGGAGATGGGATTTATGAAGGCAGAACATAACAGTATGTCTGAACGTTTTGAGTCAACACTGGACATTTTATTTTTAATATCTTGCTCTAAAAGATGTGACACAAAATAACCCTTTTTCTTAAATATAATAATTGGTTTCATTTTTTGTGTCTTTGTTTTTCAGCCATCAACTTCTCTTTGAATCAGCCTTAGTATTATGAGGCATTTTGTCCCTGAAAAGAAACGCAATGTTTATTGTTAGATACAAACATCAAGCTTAGGTGAAAATACTTCTTTTGGCCATTATTTTTTTCCTGCCCCATTTGAAATTCAAGCATAGTGCATATTATACACGACACTGCGAAACCCACCCTTTAACCTGCATTCTTCATGTTATGGAACTGTCTTCACTTGCTAACTAACTTGCTTCTCTAAATCTTGGTTAGTTTTTTTCAGAATTTTCTTTTGCTGTGAAATCACATTGTTGATTGACATTTTTATGATTTGGAGTCAAAACCAAAACAACCCTTTCTTCCTTGGCTATACCAAGACTGAGAATGTGATGAAAGTCTGGAGTTGTCAGCTGAGAAGTTGGCAGAAGTAAAAGTCTTTTAGACTCGGGAAATAGGTTTCTCCTTTATAAACTCTGATAACTAGGTCTTTAGACCCACATTGTCTGCTCATCCCATAATTCCATTGTCCATTTGGTCAGATTTTGCAATACACACCTGGCTAGGAAGTTACTGCTTGTTTGATGTAGATATCAGGCCAGCTGCTATCTTTCCACTTTTCCTTGAGGATAGAATTCTGTGTAACATTAATCCACAAACCTGTTTGAAGTCTCAAGTGAAGGTAGTGTCTTACTAAAGATGGAAAAATACGCAAAGCTCTCATTCTTTCTCTGGTATCAATTTAAATACAAATTTATGACCAGCCACTGTGCTTCTACCCAGTATCCTTGAACTGTCCTTTTTTCAAAGATTTCCTTTTACCTGGGCATGCTGCCACCACTGAAGTCATTCATGCTCACTTCATTTAGGTACCCTGGCAGTTACAAGTATTTTCTGAGAGGACAACAAGGCTGAATTAATTTCCCGCCTTCTTACTCTCCAATGAGAGCAGCAGAGGTTTGCAGTAGGTAAACCTCTACCTGCAGTAGTCAAAACCTGTCTTTGTTATGGCTAGAGAGAGACTGAAGATGTAACCCTTATAAATAACTGGTTTGTTGGAATGATTAATTATGAAGTCATTTTTCCTGTGTAATTAATCACCTTGTATTCTTGTTTGAGCAGTTAGATTTAGGTAGAGTTTTTTTGATTATTTTAAAACTAAATGTTGATTACACACAAAGTGCATAGTTGCTGACTTGCATACAAGGTCATGGCCTATTCCCTTTACCATTTCATTCACAATGAGTGAGACCTTTTTATAAGTACTGAACATTATTGGGGGGTGGGGAATTGGGTGTTAATTATAGTAGTACCTCATCATCAACTTGGAGCTCACACTTTTAGGAACAGTGAACTCTCTTCTGAGTTAAAACTTAAATGCACCTAGGGAGGATTTGTCTCTAGTCTATGGGCTTTTTTTCTGGTGGTATGCTTAGATTTCTTTGTTTGGTGCAAGTGCCTTACAAAACCTGAGAGATGTTCATAATTAGCTCTAAAAGGTTTGTGCAAAGGAAGTTTCACAAGCCTGAAAGGAGTACACAAACCCTAGAGGGTTTTAATAAAACAGTGACAACATTTACCTTAGAGAAATGATCAAGATAAAACATATCTTTTTCAATGTTAGTATTTTAATTTTAATATTTTACCTGTTAGCACAAGAACAAGTTGTCATATCAAATTCTAATACTAAGGTTCACCATTAACCATGTCAGTGCTTGACACATTATTGAGAATTTTGATGTGAAAGAATTTTAAAACATAGCTAACATGTGGAAGGAAAAACTGCTGCCTCCCTGTTATTTATTCTATGTTGAACAGATCTGTAGAGTGTGAATGGTTTGACTTTGGGGTCACATGGGACTGTGAAGAAAAATGGCTGTATCGCAGACATCATGTTTTAGAACTGAAAAATGCATCAATTTCCAAACTTTTATAGTTAATTTAGAAAAAGTTTCTAAACTTTTACTGTATGTTTGTACCACAAATGGTAAAAATAGATGATTAATGGTTGATGTCCATCAAGGTACTGCCTATAGCATTGATGAGAAAATACATAATCAACATGTTGCATCTACATGTATTTCAATATATCTATTACAGTCTAGAAGTTCAGTTTAGTGGATAGAAGAATTATGTTTATTAAAGTACATACCATCCATAAAGTAACTACAGTGAGGGGAGTATGGATGTCTAACACCACTGTAGCTTTGTTGGTTTTGAAAACTCACAGGAACAAATCTGAAACGCCAAACAGTCAGACATACCAGTAGAAATACCACTAGAATTTTCACTGGTGGTGAAGAGTTAGAAAATGCAGCAATTAAGCAGAAGGCTTGGTGCCACCACCTTTGAGTTTGTACCATCACATTGAAGAGATGTTGATTTTTAAGTATTTGTTTCTCATCAGGATCATAGTGTCATCAGAAGTCAATATAACATTTGACATATATTTGACTTATGATTAGGATTTCAGTTGCTTTTAAGAGCCCTGTTTTATCACATGAGTAAACAAACCTGACCCTTATTTACCACTTTTGCAATGAATTCTAATTGTATATCACAGCTCAGTCTAATATATTCCCTAATCCCTGATAGCCAAACCTTTTTGAACGTGTTCAGCTGTTTTTCTAACTCTCAGTATCAATTAAATATAGTATTATGTATACACACATATATAAAAATCTGTATTACATTTCTTTTAATTAAATAAATTTATAGGTTGTGCCATCTCCATTCTTAGAAGGTAAAGCCTTGAGCAACCTGGTTTGATCTTATGCTGACCCTGCATGAGGCTTGACTAGAGACATTCTGAGGTGTTTTCCCATCTGAATTATTCCGTGACAATTATTTCATGCTTGTATACTTAGCAGCATGTATGTGCAAATAGAAGGGCTAATAAAACAAAACTTTGAGAAATTCCAAGTGTGTCTGTTTTCCCTTTGGGAGTGTGAAGGAAATGTCTGTTTCCAGTGCATGACCCTGAGTTTTATGCTTCAATAAGTTTCACAACTTCGAGCAAAATCCAGGTATTGCTCTGGGCTCTGACGGTCCACCTGAGCTCCTGGGCCCAGTCTGACACTGCCTTCTAAAGTTAGATTCATAGTGCAACTTTTCAGCCTCTAAAAATAAATAGCATATTTTAGTACTCCCGTTCAGTGTGGAACAGTAATTTGGGCATATTGATTTGTTGTATGTGAGAATAGAAATACAACTGAGATGTTGGTTTGCCAGAATTTTAAATTCATTTTGGTTTTAACTCTTCTTAAATTTTCAGCAACTCATACAGACTTAGGTAAGGCTTGTGAATTAAATGTGTCAAAGCCCTGGCAGTGACAATGAGCTTCAGAAAGTTTTCCCTATTCCTTTCTGCACAAGTCCTGCTCTGCAAGTTCTCTATCTTTTGAAAGTGACTGACCTGTGGACTGTATTACAAACCATACAAGCTTAAACTTGCAAGATGGTGCACATGGTATTTCTCAAGAATAGTGGCAGTCTCCTAGATACACCTTGGAAGGGTTTGATATATTTGAGTTTATGACCAGTTTACAAGAGAACACTGATAAAAGCATATTTTTCCTGTATTCCTCTTTTACTGTTTTACTTACATAAAGATGGTTATTTTTGTATCTCTTATTTTATGCCTTATCATAGCTGAAACATCTGATAAATACCAAGAAAACAAAACCAAACAAAAGGGTTACAGGTAGAAAATATTTTTTAAATGAGTGGTTAAATCTGTTAGGTAGCATGAACTGTAGCATTTGTATTGCCTAATCTTTCTTCAAAAAGATGGATGTAAGCCTTTGCTCTGTAAGGATCTGCCTGTCTCACCCCCTGCTGACAGAATTGCTGTGTGTATGCCCTGTAGAAACTGCTGGCTACAGGGCTGCTCTAGTAGCTGTCACTGTTTTGTGGTTCTGCAGAAGTTCCTGTCAGTGTTTTGTTACATCTGTGTTAGTTAAATGCTCTGTTAGAAATATAGTCATCCTGAAATATAATTTACAGTGTAAATCCTTTAGGATGCATCCTGCATAGTTTTCTTCTAAAGAAAAAGGTACTCATCTTTTGATGGTCATTCATTAGTGTTCATCCATGATGTATATAATATCATAATAAAGTGTAAGGATTTAGTATTTATGAAAGAAAAAGCAGTGTGGCATAAGCTGGTGATTCTCCAGTGAAGCAGTAACCTCAGGAGCTCTGATTCAACGGGTGCTTCTTGACATCTTTTCCCTGGGTCAGGTCAGTTGAGAATAAAAGCATTGCAAATGTCACATATGGAGGGCTGCTGAAGACAGAAGTGGCACTTATTTACAAGCCTTTGCTGGCTGTCTTATCTTTGAAGCACTATTGATTACTTCATGAGGAGGAGGCTGTATATTCTTTGCTTTCTGCCAAAGCAAGGTAAGTTATGTGGACACAGGTAATGGAAGTAGTGAATTTTGGGGAAAAGAGATCTATGGGTAAGGTAAAGTACAATAGGCGCTGATGTCAAGAAAGGTGCTGTGATATAAAAGAGCAGAAGAATCAACGCTGCCAAGAACTCATTGAAGTTAACCTATGTGAATATGGCAAGCAGCAGAGCCATTCATATGACAGATTATTATACAAGCTGTCTTGTTTTGCCTTAATAAACTATTCTATACCCATGTCTTGTGAAAAAAGCTGAATTGCTGTGGCATTGTAAGTACATCGCTGTGGCAGAGGAGTTCTATGGGACTATGTCTTCTTGCAGGTTTCACCTAGCAAACTGCTGCTTTATCACAACATGCAGGGCAACACCATCGTTAGGAAACACAGGCATCCTGCCCACCCCCCTCTCTTCCATTCACCCCTTTTAGTATCATATCCATGGGTAATCTTCCCTACCCTAACAAACACAACCAACCCTGGTGCGTTAACTATGACTGAGATCATATGCAGGCTCCTGCTACATTGTCAGCAGCATAATGTTTATATTCTACCATTGCATTAAGCATGCTAGCGTGGGTGGGACTAGGGTAGGGAGTCACTGGAGTTCCCTCAGCCCTCTTTGCTTCCTCTCCCTACTCCAGGTAGGTCTATTCCTGATGGAGCCCACCAATTCCTGTGAATTGAAATACTGGTTTCATCATCACTTGGAAGAACACTGAGCTGACACTTGTGGGCAACACTTTTCAGCTCCAGTAAACATTGTATTTTTAAGTAACATTGTTTGATTGAAGCATACTGATTCAGCAGATGCTACATTCTTTCCCTACATACATATATGAGGAAATCAATTATATCTATAGGTCATGTATAGTCATAAATTCTTTATTAAATGACATTTTCTTTAGATCAGTACAGTATTAGCAACACTGTTCCACTTGTGCTTCTGAACCCCTTTTGAGCCAGACTTCTTTGAATCATAGAGAAATCTTGATTTCATTTCTGCTAAATTGGAAGTGGTTTCCAATGCTGACAAGGTTCTATACAGATGGAATAATGAATTGCTTCTTCTAATCCACAATAACATGTATGCTCAGTGGCCTGCATGCATAGAAACACACAAATGTGTACTATGTAAATATTTCCTTGATTTTTACTTGACTATGCCACAAGAAATACTATTTTGTTGTTAAACAGTATTAGACTGATTTAATTTGTAGTAGGATCTGGTATTTTAATTTCCACTTTCAAAAAAATCTTAGTTTATTAATACAGTTTTCTTTATGGGGACATGGGAGCTTGGAGAAAAGTTTAGTGTTCTGCTTTTGCAGAGATGGTAATGTAATCTTCTAATAGTGAGAAAAACTAGCATACTTCATTATATCCTATCACATCAGTATTCTCATTAAAAATATTTCAGAATGTAGTCAAATTACATTTATGTCATAGAATGAAGCTGTACTATTGTAAAACTCTAATCAAATTACAATTATTTCCATTTGGCATTAAAAAAAAATATGCAAACTCTTGCTGTTTATAAACTTAACTTTACTAATTGAAGGAAATGGTTTGTGTGTCCTTTCTAGGATATGAAAAGCACATTTATATTACCAAATCAACTTTTTCAAAACTGTTGCAAGATGCAGAGTGTAATGGATGTTGAATGGCTGCAGAACTATTTTTCTGTATTTAAAGACTAGTGTTTTTATTTCTTTTCTTGTCTAAAGCCTAATTTGACCTGTCGATTCAACTTATATTTATAGCAAACAAGAAACCTGACAACAATTTATTTTTCTGTGCTAATTATACACAGTAAGCAAAGAGGTGCCTGTGACTAAGGGCACAATATCCTGGCTTTCTGGCAAATTTACATATTTTTATTATTTCTGTCCATAGCCACTCTATAAACAATAGGACTGATGTAATGAGGTGTTATGGTTTAGGGTCAGGGCAGCCTCTTAGACCTCTAACAGACACTCTCTCTTAATCCCTCTTTCTCCCCAAAGGGGAAGAGAAAGGAAATAAGGGAGAGAGACTTGGCGATTAGAAAAGGAAACTAGAACAGCTTTAATCAAAATTAAAATAATGACAGAAGTAGAATATTTACAAATATATACAAAACCAGTATCAAACCCAGCCCCCATGATGGTAATTACATCACCATCGCCACTGATGCTGTGGAGGCCCCAGACTAGGCCAAACAGCATATGGGAGGTGTATTCAGGAGCTGGATTCTGGTACCGGGTTCAGGAATACACCAACTGGGATTGAAGGCAGAATGGACAGAGTCCTCCTTGGATGCTCCGAGGAAGGAACCAAAAGAGGACCTGAGCTAAGCTGAGCAAAGTTGGCAAAGTGGTTCAAGAGGGGAGAGGAGCCCTTCAGAGAGAGAGAGTGAGCAAGCAAGCAAGCTATAGACCCTCCTGATCCCTCTGCTTTATACCTAATATGAAGTATATGGGATGGAATCCCTTGTTGATCAGTTTGGGGTCACCTGCCCTGTCCGCTCCTCCCTGCAGGTGCAGCCTTTCACTTTCCTGCATCCCCAATGTAGTACACAAGATCCAGCAGTGGCCTGGGTATGCACACCAATCCTTGGTAGTAACTCTAAACATGGGCTGTTACCACTGCTAAAAGCAGTCAGAAAGTGCAGTTAGAAGAACTGAGCTGAAAAGTAGAATCACTGAACAGAACCAGCTCTGTTCTCATCGAAACCAGGACATGAGGAAAGACATAAAGTTGTTTGTTGCATGTAACAAATGTCCAGTTTATGTAGGAGATTAATTCACAGTGCGGGAGACAAAAATGTGAGAAATTTGCTTGCTTAGGATGTATGGAAACTGTGTGATTATATTTTTTAAAAAGTTCTCATCTAAAAATATTAAATTTCTATTTTGACATTAGACTTTTCTTAATTGTGCCAGTCACTACTCAAAATAAGTTTCATTCCCATGTGAAAGAATACAGCAGGGACTGATTTTAATAGCACCAAGTGTTGTAACAAAACATTTTGATTTCCATACTGCCACTCTTATTTCTGAATTCCCTATGGAACAAGCTATTGTACTTGCTAATTACTGTACCACTTCCCTGAAACTTATCTTTACTAAGGTCTAAGTTTCTGATAGAGAGCTTGACTGTAAAGGAAAGCTCAACTAAGAGACATTTTCTGCTAAAACTTGGTATAGTCCACAATCTCATAATGCCTATTATCCTGTAAATATGTACACAGCCTGTAATTACACCTGAAATGTATAACTGCAATAGAAATGATACATTGTAGAGCTGCCTTCATACTTATTGACTGCTTGGAAGTTTGTTTAATGGCATAGCATGAAGACCCCCATTAGTGACATATATGAAGTATACAGGCAGGTCTTGAAAAGGAAATGATGAAAATATTTGCTTGTATTTGAATGCATGCCAAGGAAATCTATTTTTATATCAGTAACACATAACAAATGCAAACAGGTTTCTCACATGCATAAATTTAATCTGTGAAGATTATTAATGATTAATATCTGAAGGCTTTTACCCCAAATCACGTGTTTAATATATAATATTAAATTACTTGCATAATGGGGATATTGTATTAAATTATATCGTATTTGGACTGTGATTGTGCCTTACAGGCCATAGTTCTAGAATGTTCTATTTTTTGATTCATGTGGTAAGTATATCAGGAGATTATATAAGATAAGAGGTGATCAGACATATTAAAAAAATACTGTATATGCGGATATGGACAACTGTGTGTCCTGCTTTCAAACTGGAGACTGTCTTTAAGTTGACTCATCTAGACTCAAGACAAGACATGATTGGTTTACTTCATAGTTTGAAGGACTTCTATAAGTAAGTAAAAGAAGACTTTGATTAAGGATGTATTTTTTTTACGAAGGGGAAAATAAGGTACAGGTCACTATTACAGCAAAAAGAAGTGTTTGATTCCATGGTGAAGGGACTGGTAAATCAAGAAGAAAGGATTTAGTGAAGTTGCTTTCATAATCTGTCCACCATCTTTTCAATACTAAAATACTGCATTTCAGTGGTGTGTAGTTATAACTGCTAAAGAATGCTATTGATATGACAAGTTACTACACCATGTAGTCACACTGATTATTAATTTTTATGTGACCTTCAGGTATACATTTTTTCAAATTTATTAGATAACACAAAGTGTTACTACATCAGATCTCAGATTAATCCCCAAAATGTTGTCTACATAGTTATATGTATTTTACCTGTAAAGATAAATGTTTGGGGTTTGTTTTTTTGGTTTGGGCTGTTTTGTTTTGTTTTGTTTTGTTTTGTTTTTCCTGTATGTTCTCAAAGGTTGGAAAGACCAGTTTATCTGCACTTAATGGCTGATAATAAGAGAAATCTGGTGAGCTTTGTATCTGGAACACTACCACATTAAAATACAGTATATCATGTTTGAATGATTAGAAGAATTGTACGAATAGGTTAAAAAAAAATAAACAATTTCTGACCATTGCTTAATATAGGTAATGAACTATTCCTTATTGAAAAACAAATAGAATTTTACTACTTACATTCTCCTCTCACTAGAACATTGCCATCACCTTTTGCATGTTTCACTGATCTTTAAATGACACATAATATTAATGAGTTTAAGGGTTATTTTCAAGGAGAGTTTTTGTATATACTGCCTGTCTTTTGTTTAACACTTGTAAGAATTTTTTATTTTGAAGGCTAAACTTATTGTGCATTTTTTCTTTCAGCTCTTTCACTACTAATATGATCAAAAATATTGTTCATGTGCAGTTTCAGGAACAGCTATAGAATTTTTTTTCAAGTATGTTTCATTCTTGGGCTCTGGTCATCTTGTGAACAAACTGCTGAACTGTGAATTTATTTTTTAATGTGTGTTGAGCATGGTGTTGTCATAGCAAATCCTTCCTCTTCTGACATTACACTGACCTGTGTAGTAGTTGTGTTTGGGNTACAGGCCATAGTTCTAGAATGTTCTATTTTTTGATTCATGTGGTAAGTATATCAGGAGATTATATAAGATAAGAGGTGATCAGACATATTAAAAAAATACTGTATATGCGGATATGGACAACTGTGTGTCCTGCTTTCAAACTGGAGACTGTCTTTAAGTTGACTCATCTAGACTCAAGACAAGACATGATTGGTTTACTTCATAGTTTGAAGGACTTCTATAAGTAAGTAAAAGAAGACTTTGATTAAGGATGTATTTTTTTTACGAAGGGGAAAATAAGGTACAGGTCACTATTACAGCAAAAAGAAGTGTTTGATTCCATGGTGAAGGGACTGGTAAATCAAGAAGAAAGGATTTAGTGAAGTTGCTTTCATAATCTGTCCACCATCTTTTCAATACTAAAATACTGCATTTCAGTGGTGTGTAGTTATAACTGCTAAAGAATGCTATTGATATGACAAGTTACTACACCATGTAGTCACACTGATTATTAATTTTTATGTGACCTTCAGGTATACATTTTTTCAAATTTATTAGATAACACAAAGTGTTACTACATCAGATCTCAGATTAATCCCCAAAATGTTGTCTACATAGTTATATGTATTTTACCTGTAAAGATAAATGTTTGGGGTTTGTTTTTTTGGTTTGGGCTGTTTTGTTTTGTTTTGTTTTGTTTTGTTTTTCCTGTATGTTCTCAAAGGTTGGAAAGACCAGTTTATCTGCACTTAATGGCTGATAATAAGAGAAATCTGGTGAGCTTTGTATCTGGAACACTACCACATTAAAATACAGTATATCATGTTTGAATGATTAGAAGAATTGTACGAATAGGTTAAAAAAAAATAAACAATTTCTGACCATTGCTTAATATAGGTAATGAACTATTCCTTATTGAAAAACAAATAGAATTTTACTACTTACATTCTCCTCTCACTAGAACATTGCCATCACCTTTTGCATGTTTCACTGATCTTTAAATGACACATAATATTAATGAGTTTAAGGGTTATTTTCAAGGAGAGTTTTTGTATATACTGCCTGTCTTTTGTTTAACACTTGTAAGAATTTTTTATTTTGAAGGCTAAACTTATTGTGCATTTTTTCTTTCAGCTCTTTCACTACTAATATGATCAAAAATATTGTTCATGTGCAGTTTCAGGAACAGCTATAGAATTTTTTTTCAAGTATGTTTCATTCTTGGGCTCTGGTCATCTTGTGAACAAACTGCTGAACTGTGAATTTATTTTTTAATGTGTGTTGAGCATGGTGTTGTCATAGCAAATCCTTCCTCTTCTGACATTACACTGACCTGTGTAGTAGTTGTGTTTGGGTTTTTTTTTATTATTTTTATTTTATTTTATTTTGTTGTTGTTGTTATTGTTGTTTTGGTTGGTTTGGTTTGGGGTTTTTTTTTTGGTTTTTTTTTTTTTTTTTTTTTTCC
>VWZY01013145.1:3819-24821 GCA_013399075.1 Chloroceryle aenea
AATGTAGATTTTTGTACCTGTTAAAACAGCAGCATCTCCACTGAGCAAAAGGAGGGGGGGAGCTGGCAGTGACAGCAAGGGGGAGATACTGAGGTTACCCAGGACATTAACGGGGGGGCTCTGCCACTGAGGTTTGCTGCCTGGGAGTGTGATCCACCTCTAGCTTAAGATGGGAGAAGAAACACTTGGAGCATTTCACTTGTGGTTTTTGTGTGTGGTTTCCCTCGTGTACACCTGCATGTGGCTGCACCCAGGGTTTTCCTGAGCCCAGGAGGCCTGAGTGGCCCCAGCACCTTTCAGCCTGAAGGGCTGCCCAGAAGGATCTTGCTGACCCACGGGTGCTGCTGGGGCCTCGGTGGAAACTAAGGCAGCAGCACTGCTCCATCTTCCCCAGGTAAGCACTGCCCCTCAGATGCCTTGTGGCCCCTCTGCCAGGACAGGAACCCCCCTTTATGCCCAGGGCTGGTGCCACGCTGCCGGCAAAGCCTGGGCTGTGGCTCTTGGGCAGCGCTGGGTGCGGTGAAGTGGCGCTGCCCCCCAGCATCAGGGCTGAGCTGCCCTCTCAAGGTAGGGAAAGTGGACTGAGAGTAGGTTCCTGGGACTGCTCAGATGTGTCCTGCAACCATCTTCTTGATGTTCTGGACCACAGTGACCTCTGAAGGCAGCTGCCTCCTTCAGCAACAGCTGCTGAAGTAACAGAATGGAAGCCTGGATGTCTCGGTATAAATTTTAATAGTAAAAATTATCTTCCATGGCCATGGGAATTTTGATGTTTCCAAAGTGTCCTCAAGCCCCTAAAAGCAACTTTTGCATAGCACTTCTGTCAGCTCCTCCCCAAAAGCCTTTACTTACCCTCCAGTGTCTCTGCTCCAGTCTCCCACCCACATCCCTTAGAGTCAACGTGTGAGAGGAGAACCCACCCAGCAGTGGGTGGTGAGAAGCATTTGCTAAAGCTGAAGCTGCGTTGCAAGGCAGAGATCACTCAGGGGAGCAGGGACAGCACCTACCTGGTGTTATTTAGATGATTCTCAGCACGTTTCTGCTGGATTATGTATTTGATGTGTCTCAAGGAAGTGGTGCATAACTCTGGTAGTGGTGGAGAATATACAGCAGTAGAGAACTGGAGTTGTAAATGCCCAGTCTCAGAACAAAGCCTTTATTCCTACCTCTGCTGCAGGGCTTTCTGGGGGAAAGAAGCTGTGCAGACAAGAATCCAGCATTCAGAGAGTTGTTTTCTTTTTTTAATAAAATACTATCATGTTCATATCTATACAAATAATTATTACAACTATTAAACAAAGTATTACATTGAACAATAGAAATCTCAGAACTCTGAACAAGACCATGATTTGGGATATTTACACCTGAATGTGACATGTTTGTAAAAAGATGTCAAAATAAAGAGACCAAGATCTTATTTACAAGTGCAGGAGATGTTCCTGTTCATTCATTATCGATTTCTACTGCAGAGTTCCTTTTTCCCATTACAAAATAGTAAGGACTTTCCACTGGGGCTGCATCCAAGTAATTTACAGCTGTACAAAACAGAAGCACAGTGGAAAAGTCTGGACTGAATATAAATAATTTACATTGGGGAGGGCAACAGCATCTTTGATTAATCTCCTGTGGCAAAATCCATCTTTGCTTCCTTCCTCCCTGGGAAGAGGCAGGAACAGGGAGGGGGTAGGAGCGAGCTTGGGTGGTGTGATGGCTGAAGCAGCAGCACACATTGCAAACTTGGAAATACTCGTGGTGAGGCAGCAAGAAAGGACTTTTTAATAATTATTTATTTGTTTTCTAGACTTACCTCATAAAAACTGGTGTCAGCAAATAATAAATGGCTTCTGTGTAACTAAGCAGGGCTTGTTCCCAGAGAGAAGATGGGTTTGCATCCTCTCTACCTCTGCTAAATCTTCCACCAGGTCACAGAATAACGTGCTCTGAGTGTAACCAGGGGGCATAAAATGTTGGTGCTTTGTGGTTTTTGATTTACTCTGGGGCTCAGAGAGGTGGCAGGAGGTTGAAAACACTCTCATGTGCAAACCTGTGTCTGCACTGGCACTCCGGCCGGCTGGCTGTGGGTCAGGGGCAGCAGGAGAAGGGCACAGCAGCAGCAGGTAACTTGGGTTAGGTGGTGGCAAAGAGCAGAGCTCCTCCTCTCACTGTGCAGGAAACACCACAAATTTGAGTGATTTGGTAGAGCAAGATTCAATGCTGCTCTCTTTCCAGGCAAAGTGAGATCATTAGTAAAGTGATCAGTCCTGCCCTTATCTGGGGACTAGCAGAAGAGCACAGCTCTTAGCACCGCTGCCTACGCTCAGCCAGCCAGCACCAGCTTGAGTTTGTGACCAAGTCTCTGAGCCAGGACTGCACCCAGCACCTCTGAATAAGGTGAAAAGACAACGGGAGAGCAGAAGTAATGAAACGACCCCTTTCTCCAGTACCACCCTCCCTCTGCAGTTGCCTTGTCTCCTGCACCAGCACCCCAGTCACCAAGCTCAGCAGCAGCGCGGCTGTGAAGTGAAGGGGGAAATCTCTGCCAACCTGAGGAGGCTCTGTGCTAGCACAGCGTAGGTTGGGGTTTTCCCAGAGCTGCTCTTCCACCTGGCAGCAGCCTAGTGACTGGGGCTGGGAGCAGGGAATAGAAAACACATTCCGGTAAGGCTCAGCCCCCAGCTCATCCCACTTCACTTCTTGGTTTCCTTAGCTGGCCTTTCTCTCAGTGAGAAGGTCCAGAGATGCTCATAGCTCACCAGTTTATTGCCTGCTTTCACCACAGCCTGGCTCTGCTGTTACTCTCCAAGGCTTCTTATGGATTACTCAAGGACCACGCTGGCACAGGCACAGCCCAGCCCTATACCCTTCACTACTGCTTGTGGAATCATTCAGCCCCCCTGAAAGCCACAGCCAGAGGCTGCCCTCAGCTGGGCAGTCCTGCCCTAGAGGTAGTGCTGAACCTTTTCCTTCTGCTGCTTACTTTGCTAAATTAAGCAATACTATTTTTTTTTTTCCTTCCTTCAAAGCCAAAACAAACCCGTGCTTGGTATAAGTAACCTTCAAAAAAGTATCATGGAAGAGAAAATGCCATCCTTGGGCTAAGAAATTGCAATTAAGCCCACAAAATCTCTTCCAAATACAGCTCAAAAACCCCACAGGAACTGGTAATTGCTAGGCAATAGTGTGGGTGTCATAGAGGCTTGCTTAAAAAAAAGGTATTTGTTTGTCAAATTGTTATTATAACAAGTAAGACAAAGTCATTTGATCTGCAAAACTTACAGAAGCTTCTTTCTGAAACTTTCTCCTCCTCCTCCCCACCTTCCTTAACACCTCAACCTGGTATCTAAACACAACAGCTTCAAGGTAGGAGACATGAAAAAGGAGAGAGAAAAAGAAAAAAGAAAAGCAAGAATAGTTCCCACTCAGTGGCAGAGGTGTTGCAATCACTCGTCCTGAGAGCAGAGCCCAAAGCCCTGGGAAGGGGACAGGGGTTGGAAGCTGACACACAGACCTGTCAGGGGGTCTGAGAGACCTGACCTGCAAGACACATGGTCAGGGTGGAACAGCAGGGCTGATCCCTTTATGGTAAAGGGGCAAACCAAGAGGCTTTCATGATTAAAAACCAACAAAAATTGCTTAAAATCTAATTTCCTCTCTTCTGATGTGAAATACCCAGTCTGTCTACCCACTCTTCTTCCCCAAGGTGTATGAGCAGGAACGTGGGAGAAGCTGAAATCTGTGGCAAGCCCCCAAGCTGCTCTTAAACCAGGGGAGCTGGCCAGATTCAGCATTCAGCCACCCATCTTTCAGTCAGTTACAGCAAAAGCCTGCACCACAGAGACGATTTTTCTGTAATTAAATTGGTCTGAAAGCATCAACAGTGCAAGTAACAGAATCAGGACAAATGCACAGCTAAGAAGCTCTTGCTGAGCAGCCTGCCTACCCTTCTTTCCCTTCCCGATCCCACACCAACACCAGGGGATCACTTTGCATCACTTGTGGCACACAAAAAGACTCAGCAGGGGGTTGAACAGAAACTGCCATGTTCAAAGAGGGCAATGAAATAATATTCCTCCATCCTGGGTTCAGCAGGTTTCAGAAAGAAATAGTCCTGAGAAGGCTGACAAAGTGGGGTGGTGATGATGCAGGAATTGCCCCTCCCTGTCACAACAACGTGAGGGACAGTCCTCCAGTGAAGACTGAGGGTCACCTGGTCATTACTTTTGAGCCACACACCACAAAACTCTGCAGTTCCCCCCAAATCATAACAGGCTGTCTGACTAACCTGCCTGTGCTGTGGTTACCTGCACTACAGGTATCCTGGGAACAAGGTCGCTGCTACTGGTTGTCAAAAGGAAAGAGGGACATGAAGATTACTGAGACAGTCACTGCCTCTCTGGAAAGTGATGTATGACATTTAAAAAAAAACCAACAAAACAACAGCAAAAAAATCTCACAAAATCACAGCTGCCATATTCTAGTGTGAATATTCAGGTCCATGTTTAACCTTGATAAACACCAGTGAAGTTAACAGTGAGGGGAGAGAGAAGAGGAGAGGGAGAGAAGAGATTTCAGTTGGAAGGGACCTACAACAATTATCTAGTAAAACTGCCTGACCACCTCAGGACTGACCAAGTTAGAGCATGGTATTAAGGGCACTGTCCAAATGCCCCTTAAAACACCATCGACCTCTCTAGGAAGCCTGTTCCAGAGTTTGACCACCCTCTTGGTGAAGAAATGCTCCCTGGTGCCCAGTCTGACCCTTCCCTGGTGCAGCTTTGGACCATTCCTATGTGTCCTGCCACTGGATCCCAGGGAGAAGAGACCAGCACCTCCCTCTCCACTACCCCTCCGCAGCCCAGAGCCCTCAGCTGCTCCTCACAGGACATTCCTTCCAGCCCTTCCACCAGCTTTCTTGCCCTCCTCTGGATGCATTCAGGGACTGCACATCCTTAAGCTGTGGAGCCCAGAGCAGCACCAGCACTCGAGGTGAGGCTGCACCATCACAGCAGGGCAATCACCTCTCCTGCAGGGCTGGTGATGCTGGGTTTGATGCACCCCGGGATGGGTTTGCCCTCTCGCTGCCAGGGCACAGAGCTGACTCAGACTGAGCTGCTGCCAACCAGGCAACCACATGGCCCCCAGGTCCCTGTCTGCAGGGCTGCTCTCCAGCCACTCCTCTCCCCATTTATACTTGTGCCCAGGGTTCTTCCATCCCAGGCTCAGAATCTGGCTTTTGTTCTTGTTAAATTTCATCCCATTAATCACAGCCCAGTGTTTCAATCCATCTGGATCCCTCTGCAAGGCATCTTGTCCCTTGAGACAGACAACAGCACCTCCCAGCTGGGTATCATCAGCACACAGGCTCATGGTGCGTTCGACTCCTGCACCAGATCGTTGGTGAGCATGGAACAGAACTGTCCCTGGCACTGAGTACTGAGGAACACCACTGGTAACCAGCTGCCAGCCAGATGTAGCCCCATTCACTACAACCCTTTGAGCTCTGCCCTTCAGCCAGTAGTAGAAACTAATGTGGTGCTATGTGAAAGCCTGGAAGGACGAGCAGGATGAACATCTTTAGACAATGTCCTCGAAGCCAGGGCTTAATTTTTCACTACTTTATCTTGAAACCAATCTCATTTTACCACCTGAGGCAGCCCCTTTGGGATCTAATTGCATGAGAGAAATCAATTTGATCGAGAGCCTCATCAAATGACACCCAGACCTGCTTAGAGTTGAGAACTGCCCAACATTCCAAACCCTCCTGCTCTGCACGGGCCAGGTGCTGCCGTTGGGTCAGTGACTGCCTTTTGGCAGCACGTTTCACAGTCTAATTCAGACAGGCTGCCATGCTGCCAAGTGAAATAAATAGGCAATCTATTCCTTTTAAGAAACACAGAGAACTGATGTGATTTAGTGTCCTAAAATAAGCTCCATCTGAATTAAAAAAAAGGATTCCCAGTTTGAATGAGAACCATTTTACTTAACTTTGCAGGAAAACATCAGGCCCCACGTTACAAGAGTGGAGACACTGTCAGGATGGACTACAGACATGGCCCAGGTAGTTTTTATGCTAAAGTCTCTTTACTTTCCTGGGTCACTGTAAAAGGACTTAGCAAAAAAGAGGTCTGGGCAGTCAGGCTATGGAAAAAATCTTTCAGGTCCATCTGTGTGGGTCCTGTTATTGGAAGATAGAGGAAAACCTTCTTTTCAAAGAAAAAAAACCCAACAATGAAACACTGAAAGAATCCCAGGGAGTCTGCTCCTCCCCCTGCCCCAATAGGAGAGGGATTGGGGAAGACCCTGTGACAAGAGCAGCAAGATGACACGGTGGTGGGCAACACGCAAGTGTTTCAAGCCTACCCTGCCCAGGGAAGAGGCCCCGGAGCAGTTTTGGCCACTCCCCAGCTGGCAGGGACAGGGCTGCATACACGGAAACCTGAGGTTACTCTGTTATTTGAAGAATCAAAACCAGAATGGTATTGCCAAGCATGTAGAAAGAAAAGACAAATACTTCGGCCTTGTTAGAGGAAAAAAGCACACTGCAGAGCCATTACATGAATAAAACTCACCTAGTTCTTCCCTGCCTTTAAAAGGAATGGGACCAAACTTTGTGGAAGTACTGGAGGCTCCGCCAGCGCACGCACACTCGTCCCGTCTCTCGCAGATACAAACACAACCCCCTCCTCCCGGAGCTCAGCTCACAACTGGCCTCCTGGCAGGTGGGGCTTCAGTCTGACACATTCGTGTTCCTCCTTCAGCCACAATCATACGGGGTTAGACAAAAGGTGCATTCAAGTGCAGAGTACTGATATTAACTTGGCCCGATCCTGTCAGCAACTCTGAAGTAAAACCTGTGCCCCAGGGATCCCCGCGCATTTTGCAGGATGCCACAGGCTCAGTCCTCCTCCCATGGGCAGCCTGGGCTGTCACTCACAGAAAACCAGAGAGCTGGTGTTTGAGCATGGTCCAAAGAAAAGGAGAGGTGGGGGCAAAAAAACCCAAGGATATTAAGAAGGTGCTAAACAAGGTGCAAAACCCACCCTGAGGTAACTTGCAGCATACAAACAATGGAACGGCAACAAATACGACCGGCGTCTCCGCTGACTGCACCACGAGCTGTGAGCTACATTAAAACACTGACCAAGTTCAGCAGTAACTGCAGCTGTTGTTAAAGCAGATCCAAACAAAATTCCTCTTAGAAACAGAAAGCCATGGGTTAAAGAAAACTGAACTTTCTAACCCGGTATTTTTAATTGCTGACCATGGAAACACCAAGTGATTTTTGCCAGGTCACGTCAGCCTTAAGTCAAGCGTGGCAAACAGACAAAAGCTGAACAACAAACGCCTTGATCAATTAACTTGCCTTGCGTTCAGGCTCCTGTAGATTTTTTACAATGAGGGAAACCCAAGCCACTTCATCTGTAGTTTCAGGTAAACACATCAGAAACCGAAGGAAACCCGTTGCATTTGTTCCCTGTCTCCCATACGGGTGCTCTCACTCCTTCCTGGACATCCACAAATTACCGAGGGCGGCCCTTACGCTGGAGCGATCCGACATCAAACCTGGCTGTTGGAAAATCAACAACCAGCGTTTGCACAGCTCTCAGTGTTGCATCCTTACTGGTTACTAGTAAGTAAGCATTGCTATAGGCACTGGTGCTTTACAGTTAGTAAGGAGGATGGAAACACAGTGGGTATATCAATACAAAAAGTACCCACACACAGACGTGTAGGCAAATAAACAGTGGTGCTATGAATGGTCTCTCCAGGGACGCCAGGCAAGATCCACTTTCTTCTTAAATACATAAACAACTCATCAGCCCAGGAGTCAGTTTATCAGTTTTCATACAGCCGAGCTGCAGTCGTGACCTAGAATATGGCTTATATTGTGGGCAGGTCGGTTTGAGGACTGCTTGGAAGAATCTGAAGCAGATGTGTTTGCAATGGAAAGCAAAGGCGACATTGCTGAACCATCTGGAGGAAGAGCTGTGGCTATTTCTGGGAACAAAGACGTCAAGTTAAAATTGGATAAGTGCGACGTGTTGGTCATGTGCATTGGAGGCATATCTGGAAGCAAAGGAAAACTTGGCTGAGCAAAACCCACGGGCCTGGGAGGAGACAGGATGGATCCAAATCGATTGTTTAAACCGCCACTGCTCGGCTTTTCCGTGCTTGGGTTAGGAAACATCTGATTGGGAAAGTAAGGGATAGAAATGTCATTGGAAAGGGTAGGGTGGGCAGGAGAGTACGGGGGGTAGAAGGATGGCAGCGTGTTCTGAGGATCGACCGGGATCAGAGCCGGTGTTCGAGTGGCACTGGGCTGAGTGACCGGCGGGATGAAAGAGGCGTTGGCATTTATCGGGGGATTCATGCCGCCCTCTGGAATAAAAGGGAATCCAAAGTTCTGAGAGAGAGTATGCTGGTCGGGGGCCGCGTTATCGTTGGACACTTGAGGGCCATCGGACATAAATCGGACAATGCTTCCTCTTTTTTCTATGGCAGACTGCTGGCGCCCGAGGATCATACTGCCACCGGTGGACAGGGGAAGATGGGGAAGACTGGGGTCAAAGACGTTTCCATGTCTTTGATTTCCGGATCGATTCCTTTCGGGCTGGCGTATTTTAGAGCCTCCGTTATCTTGCAGAGGATGCCTGGACCGCTGCGTAACTGAGGAGTTGGGCGGACGGACAGAAGGTTGCCCTTGCTCGCCGTTTCCGTGAGAAACTGCAGGGTGAGGGTGAGTTGGCCTCACAACCCCGTGCATGTTGCTGGAAACGGGCGTATTCATGTGGCTCTTAGTTCCATGACTGTCCGTCATCCTCATGGGATTGGACTTCTGCACAGAGATGTTTGGGCTTGTATTGCGACCCTGAATATCTCCCGAGGAAGAAGAACTGGAAAAGGGAATATTCAAAGAACTGTTCCTTGTGTTAATTGCACCGATAGACATGTCACAGCTCTCCCTACTCTGGCCATCTCCGTCCCTTCGGATGTGGACGCTCTCCCGCGCCGGGGGACAGTTGTACTCAATTGTGGAGGAGGCGCCGCACTGCGCATTCCTCTGATGCTCTGGGATTGATCTTTGGCTTCCACTAACTTGATCTCCAAGGTGAGGGGCGAGTAAACTCTGCATAAAACTTTGGTGGCAGGTGTTCTCATTTTCCCTCGACGGCAGGGCATTTCCCGTTGGAATGCCCTGTACGGGCTGGTAGGGCAATCTCTTCTGCCTCTCTAGGGATGGCCCCGTATTTTGACCGATTCGAAACGCTTGCGACTGCATGCCCCTGAGGGATGACACAGAATTACCAATTTCACTGTTTCTTGAAGCCTGAACATCAAAATTGCCTGTTGGTTGTTGACTGGGGCCAGCTGCCTTAAAGGTCTGACAGTCAGAAAGCCGCTGCACATCTGAACCGACCGCGTGGTCGACAGACAGGCGGCCCTGCATATTGTGAATCACCAACCCTTTATTTCTAGAAACATCAAGATAGCTTCTCATTTCAAGCTGGTCAGCAACCCTCGGGCCTTGAAGAGATATTCCTATCCTCTGTTCGGAATTGGAGGGTGTTTTCCCAATGAGGGCCTCAGCAGAGTAGCTGGAAACTCTGTTTCTTTCCTGCCTGTGAGGTGTGCATGTCATATCTGATGGTCTGGTTACGATGCTTGCCTGGGACACCATTTGCTGTTCTAAGCCCCTCGAGGTCATCAGTCTCTGCATCTGACTGTGCCCTGACACGTGTTCGGAAGCTGAACCCTGCTGTCTGCTGCTAACATCTTGCTGCTGTTGATGCATAATGTCCTGATTTATATGGCTCTGAGGGTGGTTATGATGGTTTCTGCTCGATGCAGGATTTTCACAGTTCTTTTCAGGCTGGGAAGTTCCAAAGTGCTGCTGCATCTGCTGCTGCATTTGCTGGTGGTGAGGATGAGGCTGACCAGCTTTTTGCCGTGTTTGATCACTTCCGTGGTGTTTTTGCTGTAGGGAAAGTTGTGTGGCTTGTGTTCCCTGGATGAGATTTCGTTTCTTTTGCATCTGCACCTCCTGCTGTATCGTTCGCTGTTGGTGGACACTGTGGGGTTGAGAGTGGACTGAGTTTTCCCCGTGAGTCACATGGTGCTGCAGCTGATACAAGTGGTGCCTTTCTCTTAACTGACCAGCCTGCTGTTGCTTTAAGTACGGGTGATTACTGTGGAGGTGAGCTATGCCTTGGGCAGGAACATGTTGAATTGGCTGCAAGTGCTGCCCTGCCTGGCCTTGCTGCTCTGAAATCGATGCCTGAGAGCTGCACTGAACTTCAGTTTGTCTCAGAACTGGTGCGACAAAGTTGCTGTTGGGTGGGAATAGCCTATTAAGGCCATCGGCGTGCCCTTGGTTGCTCACCGATGCCACCGAGTTGGACGAGTTAGGAGGAGGAATCTGACTGACTAGCATCTGTGTTTGATCAGCAATACTCTCGGGTGTTCGGTTCATCAGCGCCATCCCTTCAAGCCTTATGGGTGTTGTCTGGCACTGCTTTTGCCTCTTTGCTGTGGAAAGCAGCAGGTCATCTTGAACAGCCCTCTTGGCAGAGTCTTTGCGACCCTCGTGGCTTTGCTGCTTTAAGTGTGATTCCTGCAGCTGGGGAGCCTGCATGGTGCTTGCCCTGATAGCATTCAGTTGTTCCTGAGCATATTCGCTCATCATAGTGGGTCCTGGAGACTGGTTGACATAGGTGCTAGATGGAAGGGAGAGGGTCACCGTTGCAGGGACGCTCGCTGGCTCTGAAGGCTGGGATAAACTCGAGCAACTCACAAGGGGATGGACGATGCGACTCTGGTGTATCAGATTATTCACGCTTAAACTGGTTATGCTTGGTGACTGGGAAGCAGAAATCTGCAAAGAAGTGTTTGATGTTTCCACACCTCCTACAGAGCAGCTTGGCTTTTCAACCTGTCTATCGATGTTTGTCTGTACTGCATCTTGAGCACTGAATTTGTTTGTTGCTGCTTCCAATGGGGCTGCATTGTTTTCTTTCACTGATTGAGGCTTAAAAGGCTGCTGCTCTCTCTCCAGAGATGGAACCTCGGTTGATTTAGAGATGGCATCCCTCATGTTAACCTGCATTCCTCCTCCTCCGCCTTTCTCAAGGTTTTCCTGGTCAAAAATAGCTCTTGCTGCAAGAGCTACAATGTCAGTCTGTTCTGAAAACGTGCAGCTGTTACAGGTACTGGTTGAGGTGCTGCTAGTAACATCTTCTCTGGTGGTATCTGGCAACATAGACGCAACTGAGAAGCCTCGACTACTGCCAGAGCTAGTTGACATTGGGGAGTCTGCCTGCCTGCTAGCAATAAGGGAAGCACTGACTACTTCCTGATCAGAAATGCAGGGGTGATGCTGAGAGAGAGTATCACCTTCTGCGTTCATGAGCAAGAGTTCCTGCTTCTCGGGCAAATCAACACTCGATTCTGCCGATTTAGACTTTTCCATGGGAAAATGAGAATGGTCCCTCTGAACGGTAAATGAAGATGGTTTTTCCACTGCTGTTCTTTCTTTTGTGAGATCAGACAGCATTTTGGTTAGACCCTGCCCTTCTAACAAGTCCGCATCTTGCATTACCACCGAGGAAGCCTGTGCAACGTTGCAGGACTCCGAAGTCGTTCCCGTGTTGGAAGTATGACCTGCTGTGCTGCTCTGTGCTGCTGCCGTCCCAGCAACCTGAGAACGCGCCGCGTGTGCTTCGGTATGAGAGGAGGTTAAGGTGCTGGGGGGTTCACAGGGTTTGGGAGACTCTGACGAGGCAGAGCCATTTGGTGGGTGCTTCTGAGACCCGCGAGCCTGTTGGCGAGGAGCAGCATCTTTGGCAGTGGGCGGGATGAGCGTCGGCTGCTCTGACACCACAGGCTCCAGCGGCAACGTAGTGGGTGCCTCTGCTGAGCTCGGCTCGGGGACAGAGCAGTTTTTGGCTGCCTGTTCAGAGCTCGCAGCCTCTTTGGAACGAGAGTCAGAGGCACAGCCGCCGCTCGATGCTGCCACACTGCTCACCTGCGACGCTGTTAAAGCTTGTGATGCTGCCGGAGCGCTTTCCAGCGGCCCCTCCCCGTTTGAATGCTTTGCCACCGTTTCCACGGGAGCACAGTCCACCTTCCCTGCCTCTTTGCAAGGAGCTGCTGGGCAGGATGCCTTACTGTTGACTGCTTGGTGTTTCTTTGTACTTGGCTTTTTGTTTGTCCTTTTTGATTTTGCATTGGAGGGCAAGCCAGCAGCTGCTTTTTTGGGGGAAGCAGTTACTGAATTAGATGCACTAGTTAATACCGAAACCTCCACAGGTCCTGAAGATGCCACAGAAGCTGGCAATGACATGCAGTTAACCGTGGCAATCTGGTTACTGACAGTTGTGGGATTGGTAGGGTGGCTGAGAGACAAGTGTAAGCAGCTCTGTCCAGCCATCTGCGATATGCTTTGATTGAGGTTAGCTAAAGCACCAAACGTATTGAGGGCAACATTGGTATTTGGATCTTCGCTGGTGGTGGGTTGAATAATTTGCATAGGGGCTTGATTTGAAGCTCCAGATGAAGCTATCACAGGCTGCAATGCAAAAAGCTGCCCGTTTAAGGAGATAGTTTGAGGATGCTGTTGATTTGACATGGTAACTGAAAACGTTTGGGTGGAGCTAGAAGATGGCAAAGAGGATGGTCTCGGTAATATATGGACGAGGTGTTTCCCTCCGAACGTCTGCGGAAGAGAAGCATTCTGTAGGGAGCTGCTAGAGTTCGTGACTGCGGTCGGCCCGTTCACGGGAACTCTTACCGCAGCAGAAGGCTGAGCGGAGAGGAGGGGAAGAGGAGCCTGATTAGCAGCTTGTATAATGACAATCTGCTGACTAACGTTTTGGCTGGGAACTTCTCGCACAATCGGAGGGCACGGAGTAGGGTTTGGAGGCTGAAGAATGATGACATTCTGGTTGGCTGGGGCTCCTGTGACAGCTGACGCAACAGGCTGAGCCATCTGAATCACCTGCATAGCTGAATTTAATGGAAGGATATTTCCTGCAGCCTGCGTTTTAACCTGGGGCTGGCTGATTAGAGGCTGCATAGGTAAGGGTGGGCACGAGGGCAAGGTAACTACAATCTGTTCAGCTGCCTGGCCATCCCCATGCACAGAAGTATTCAAGCTGATACTTGTAGTCAAAGGCCTGCTGTGAGCAGAAGATACAGCACCAGCACCATTAACTGGCTCTAATAGTGCAGTCATTATACCAGACGGTGTTTGGCTTAGTGGCTGGACAGTGTTTCCTGCTAACTGCAAAGTTGTCCACGTGGTCTGTGTGTTTCCAGCCGAAGGCATCCGTGTAAGGCTACTCATGTTTTTCAAGTCTGAAGTGCCAACACCTGAAGAGCCTGAAAAAGACCAGCAGTTCTCTAGGGGACTGGCAGGCAGAGTGCTTATTGCCGTCACAGCCTTAACTCCTTCTGCTGCACAAGTTACAGGCATTCCAGCACTGCTTACTAAGTCTGCACTTTTGAGGACATTTACAGAGGAAAAACTCTCTGCAGTAGACAGTCTCACGGATGTCACACAAGCTGTGTCTGTGGTTGAAATCACACAGCTTTCCTGAAGGTCACTCCTGGAATTGTGTGCATTTGAGCAAGTTGCATTCACCTGTTGAACTTGGGAGGCTTCCGTGGAGGCACTGGAAGGAAGGCTGATTCCCTGCAGGAGTGTTTTCTTTGTTAAGTTAGTGCACTCCTCATCATTTTTACTTTTGGGGAGGTTTTGATCATTCTGTGGGGCATTACTTGAAGAACACTGTAATTCCTGCTCTGTTCTGGATGGAGATGTGCTCTGCGAGCTGGCAGTAGCAGCAGTGAGCACGCCTCGGTCGTTCTCCGAGCTGGAAAGCTCAAGAACGTTCCCTGCTGGAGCTGTCTGAGCAGATGCCAGTGGAGAAACTGTAGTTTGTGACCATGGCTTGTTTTCTGTGGGGTAAATACCAGAAATTGTCACAGGAGTCACTAGGTTGCAAGTTCTCTGGACTGGCACAACATTGGCTGTCTGCTTTTGTAAGTTATGACCAACATTAAACGTTATTCCCTGGACAGACGCTCCCTGGTTATTTCCATTGGGTTGACTCCCATTTGAATAGACAATGATGTTCTTTTGGACCTGATCACTGGGAATAACAACCGAGACCTTTGCATTTTTGAGGTTTCCCTTCCAGTGGATTGTAGGGTCATCATAGAGGCAAATATCATTTGCTTTCAGCAATTCGATGTACCTCCCGTTTTCCTTTCGCAGTTCATCCAGCTGTTTCCGAAGCTTTTTAATCTCTTCAGCTACAAAAGAGTGAGAGCACTCCTTTACATCAGCACCAGAGCAAATACTAGGTGAGGTTCTCACATCACTTGGAGAGTAAAGACTATAAGTATTGAAATAATTGTTAATAAGATACGCTCTCTTCAAATAGTTAACGTAATGTAAATGAAGACTCTTATCCTGGGAAGCCTTCTGCTGAGAGGGAAAGTGAATGAACTTCACTGACTATTCCATTAACAATAGTAAGATATGCCAAATTATTGAGCTAAGAGAAACATCAGGACTAACTCAGATGAAACTGAACACTAATAGACTGTTTAATTACCAAAGGAAAGACAAGCTCATTAATTTATCTTTTTCTTTTCCCTGCTCCTTTGCAAACAGTAAAACTGCTTTTATTTAACTGATAATCTCATGGCTCTCCAGGACAATTGAGCTTCATTACATTTAAAACTGATATGCAAAATTAAAGACAAAGCACTTATGTAAAGCCACAAAAACTGGCAATGCAAGTGCAGATGGCTCACCCAACTAAAAAGTCACTGAGGTTTTTCAAACCCAATTGTATCAACAAGATAAAAATAAACTATTTAGAATTTCATTCTGTGGGTAGAGATATAAATCATAAACCACAACATCAGCTCGGAGATTTTTTCTGTCATACTTCCATCACTGTCTTTTTGTGCATCTGTTCAAGAAGATTTTACATGATGTACTCTTATAGTTTTACAAAACAGGCTGTTTTCACTTTTACAGCATTTGAAAGGGAAAAAAAATAAACAAACAACCTCTATGCCTGAAGGAAACTCCATGTTTTTGATGAAAAAATCTGATACTTGTCAGAAATTGTTCTAGCTGAATAAATACCAGAATACTGCAGTAAAATAAATAAGGATGGAATCTACTAGATGATGTCACATCACCTATAAACTCTGTAATTACTTTAGACTACAATGCAATTGCTTCTTTACCTAATAACTACGTGGCAAGAACACACACTTGGGCATTCTCTTGGCTTCTTGCTCCCATATAAGCAGCTGTATTTTGCCTGTATGTGCATAATATCTTGGGATTCCCAGCTTTGTTGATCCAGCATTTTTTGTCAGTCAGTACTAAAACTCACACAGTGGAAGCGAGTGACAGAAGTGATAGAGCCTCCAGCAGCAGCTGTACTTACCCTGTTCATTGTTCCCTCCATTTAACAGTAGTTCATCATTCTGTCTTTTCATTTCTGTGATATACTTAAAGGCCTGATCCAGGATCATGTTCTTGCTCTTCAAGAAAACACACATACATAAAATTAGGAGATTGCACTTGCTCCAAGAGGTTTTTATTTTAAAAATAGGCTCACCTGAATGATTCTCTGAATATTGTTGGGTGGGTTTTTTTGGAGGTGGGTTTTTTGTGGTTTTGTTTTTAGATGAACAACAGGTTTCAAGAGTGATATTGACCCTAAAATGCTATGAGTTTTTACAGCATAGTATTCTCAATGCTTGGAGCTAACATTTTCCAATGCCTAAAGCAAGATACTAAGCCAGAGAACCCAACCAGCAAGCATCATTTTTTGCAGAGCAGCCTAAAACTCTTGTTTGCTAATAAATATGTCACATGAAATTCCAGGATACTGCCCTGTAAATATTTCATTAGGAAAGGAGCAAATATGGAAGAATTATCCAGGGAGGTGTTTGCATAATTCTGAAACTAATGTACTAGAGAATGTGAAAAGAGAAAATCTGCCATAACTCCTCCACCATCTTCCTTTTATGAAACTATGGCTCTTCTGCCCCCAAAACCTCTAGTTCACTTCTTAATTTCATCTTCAACTGTTCTGCAGGAACAGTCTCTGCTGTAGATTGCTCTGTCTTGAAAAAGATGCTTCTGTGCATCAGCCTCAAACCATTTGTCTTGCTTCATCTTTTACAAGGACAGTGTCTTAAATTACTATTATTATTCCACTTTCTGAATTGCTTTTCATCCCATTTTATGAATGACAACAAAAATTAGCATGTGTGCAATTCTATTTACATCCCAGGACATTAAGTGATCACCAGCAAAAGGCAAAGAAGGAACTGAAGGGAGAATGACCCAAGAAGAGAGACCTGATACTGACCTTCCAGTACCTGAAGGGAGCTACAAAAAGCCTGGAGAGGGCCTGGTTACAAAGGCCTGGAGTGAAAGGATGAGGGGCAATGGTTTAAATTAGAAATGAGAGGATTTAGATTAGAAATAAGGAGGAAGTTCTTTACCAGGAGAGTGGTGGAGCACTGGAACAGGCTGCCCAGGGAGGGGGTTGAGGCCCCATCCCTGGAGACATTCAAGGTGGGCCTTGAGGAGGCTCTGAGCACCCTGCTCTGGTTGAGGCTGTCCCTGCTCTCAGCAGGGTTGGACCAGATGACCTCTTAGAGGTCCCTTCCCACCCAGAGATTTCTATGGTTCTAAGAATTGATCTCGCTTAAGCCATGGCTTTCACCACTCGAGCACCATTCAGACTACATTAAACAGCACCAGCAGAAAACAACAAACAGGAGTTGCACGATGTAACCAGTAGCCCACTGGCCAGATCCAACCTACTTTCATCTAGCCTGCCACCCCTCCCACAGAGGGAAAGTGAACAGCTATCCAGTCAACACAACAGGGCAGGGAGAGGCCGAGATAGGATTTTTACCTTCTGTTGCTACCAACACTCAGGCACCCTGCACAAGACCTTTGAGTGAATCAGATGCATGGGCAGACACTGGCAAGCTGACTAAATTTCCTGGGCAAGTTTATGAAACACCTTCAGATAAAAACCTCAAAATCTGCATCATTATGTTCATGCAGCCCTGTACTTCCCAAAGGAATTCTATGATAAATCACTTGTAAAATACTCAGAACGAGTAAGTTTTGAACATATTAAGTCAGACTGTTTGACCTTGTTCCCAAGAGAAATAGCAAAATAAGTATTTCTATTTCTACAGACAAGGAAACACACGAGCATTTTAGAGGAAACTTGTATGCACCTCTGAATGGACACTCACCTGCTTAAGTGCTGGAGAGCACGGAATGAGTTCTCCAATTCTGTTTATCCCAGCATTAATCTTCTTCTTTCGATGTCTCTCCACTAAGCAAAAATAGTATGTGTTGTATCATCTGGTTGGGCAAGTCAGCTCAGCAGCAGCACAGTGTAAAGGCTCATAAATAAATTATATCAGGACCCTTAGTAACTTAAGAGAGGGAAAAAAAATGCCTCTGAAGTAAACCTCAGTTATTGAATTAATACTTAGAGGAACTGAGCGTAACAAAAGCAGCAATATCTTTAAAAAGTAGGGATGTTCTGGATCCCTTTGCAGAAAAGAGGAGCTACTGCAACTCAATTCAAGTGTTGGTCAAACTTTCTAGTTGAGTTTTACGTAACTCTTTTCACAAGACACACAGAAAGCCAATGAACCAAGATTATGGAAAGAATCAGTTTCAGGTTTGTGAAGGAAATATGTGTCTCTTCATGTCCAGATTAGCACTAAAGGAAAAATAGTTTAGATATTACCAGTATTCAATCTTAATTTTAAATTCATATCGATGGAGCAGCCAACACTAACTATAGCTGAAGCTCCAGGTGTATTGACCATCAGTTACTCTTTCTTATGGTCCAAGATACAACTGTTCCACAAGGTCTAATTACAGCTGGGAGTAAAGAAAACATTGAATGAATAGTATTTCCAGTGAATTTACTATTTTGGAGCAGGTAGGAAAATGTTTCATTTATAGTCCTCTTTGTGAGGCCTCAGTACTGGTACAAAGGGTCTACATTAGAGGGCTAGCAGTGTAAATACCTTTGGCTATGGGTTTTTCAGACAGTGTTCATTTCCATTTTCCACCCACCATAGTCAGCTTCTTTTAGTCTCACCCAGGCATTTTTTGACTGAAATGCTTTGGTGTTCTTCTATGCAAACTAAAACTATTAGATACCTTTCCCAGAGTATGAAAAAAACCCAGTTCTGTTGTGGCTTTGTCAAAATTCAATACAGCTCATTCATTTTGCTGAGCATCACCTTGTGGTTTGAGAAGCTGGGCTGGTTTTGGGGGCAATGCAGGAACACAGAGTGATCTGCAGGTGAGTGTATTTTATTGTGCTCTCTTACACAGGATATACTGATTTAACTTAAACAGTTTTCTTTTGGTAGTTTGCCACTTCAATTTACATTTCTTGAGGTACTAAATTATTTTTTGTATTCCAGGACAGCCTGGTGGTGTTGACAGAGATAGGCCTAAATACACTAAACAAAGCAAGACAAAATCTCTTCTGCAAGAAATTACCATCTAAATCTGAGCAGCTGTATAAACATCAACCACGTGATCCTTGGGACTTAATTTTTACATACTTTGCTAATACATACACGTATCACAGCAGTTGTGAAGAGCTATTCCTTTGTTTTTATAGTATTTTCCATGTTCTGCTTAGCTTGCCCAGATATTAATGACTTAAGCAAGCCACAAGGTTGGAGGGAGCTGGTCCCCACATCAGCAGATGAAGACTTTGGAAAGCTATTGGCAAGTAAAACAGGAACTGACAACAATGAGGTCAGCAACCTTAGAAGAAAACTTGATAAAACTACTTCCTGACACTTCTTAATCCTTAAGAAATCAGCCACACCCTGGGCACAGCCTGACAAGCACAGCAGTCCACAGTCTTTGCATGGAAACTACTCAGTGGTTTTTGCGGTTGAGTTTGCGAAGCCCACACACTAGTGCTGTTTAATAAAAGAAATGGAATCAATTTCTTAAGATTAATCAGGCTGAAACTTCTCAGAGTCTTCCCCAGTCCATCTTTGTGGTGTTACTTGTTGAAGATACCACTGGAGCCAGACACTGGTCGGTGCCAGAGGGATGTGACTCCTGCAATGCAGAGCCAGTATTCACAGAATTTCTGGGATGCCAGCATCCAGGTGGGTGCCTCACGGATGGAATATTTCTAATCCAGGGAACCTCTAGAGCTCTTGGGTCAGATATCTGCTTCTGTTTAAAGAGGGGTAAGAACCAGGAAGCCCTTCTGCACAGGAATTCTGTATGAGAGCACAGAAAGGTGTATGGTAGGGTGGTTTGGAGGTTTTTTTCAGTGTAATAAACTGCTACAGAGGAACCTTCTCTATGAAAAATATGTTTTAATAGTTCAAAGAATTTGTGCTTATATCCAGACCAAACAACAAAGCAAGTTGTTCCTACCTGCATTATGTGTCTCTCGGTTTTTCTTTCTGTGAGGCAAAGAGAAAACAGTGATGTGAAACTGAAGGGAAAAAAAAATCTGCATACAAATAAATATTTCTTTCATTATTTCTATTACAGCTGAAAATGCTAAATATTATATTCTGCTCTGTAAACAAGAGCATAGTACAAGTCACACACACACAGACTCGTCTTAGACATTGTTATAAATAGCTTCTGCCAAAATTCATTTGTGTTCAGACAATTTCAGTATAACAAGGCACAGTGTAATACTTCATTTGATCATTGTTACATATTTATAGGGCAGAGCTGGATTTATGTGCTTGTTCAGTGACAACCAGTACACTATCCAGTGTTTAATAAAGCCAAATGTTTGGGTTTTTAAAAGAAAAGTTCTATTTCTGAGCAACAAGGTAGCTAAGTATTTGTTTGAAGTGTTGTTTTCCTGTTCACTGGATCAACAAAACAAGAGAAAGTGTCACCACACAAACTGATTATTCCAGACATGTCACCTTCAAACATTATACCTCCTGGTGTCAAACATGCTTCCTTGGAGAGAAACCTGAATTACCATTCCACTGCAGTTCTTCTTCTTTACTGCCTCCAATTCTGTCTGGGTATAATTTGGGGGTGTGGGGGTTGTCTTTGCTGTCACGTGTTTGTCTGGGATTTCTGAACCAATGACAACATTGTTGTTGGAGGTCAGTGTATGTCACATGTGTACTCTACATAGAAAACTCAGCTGTACTATGCAGGGTATACATGCAGTAAGCAAATACTTTCAGGGAGTATAGTAAAGCAAAGCAGGTGTGTTCTGGAAAAGAAATACTCCAGCAAAGAAAAAAATCATTCAGAAGATTTCTGTCCAGCAGTGCACTCTCAGCCTAGTTGTTTGGCCAGTGTGCAAAAAGCAGTGACACCTTCTGCTCTCGTTTTCCACTGTTACAGCACAGTCCAGATGTAACAAGGAATTTGAAGTGAGAATGCAAGATACATGTGGATGACACGTGATTATTATGAGGCATGTATCCTTTAAGGTTTGAGTTGAGAGATGTTTATTTCTGGTACCTCACTAAAAGTGTTGTGTATCTAGAGTAACTTGGACCATGGTTAGAGGACAGTAATGTTACTGCAGGTGGTCAAACCTGGAGACACTTGCCAGTCAGAACTGATCGTATATCCTAAATATCCACAAGAATATAAGGGCTGGAGAGACCCAGCTGCCCTTTGATTCCCATTACCAATACAGAATCCAAAATGCTCAGTGAGGTAAGAATCACAAAATCCAGGAAGACTGAAAAATATTCTGTAGGACAAATCAATATTCTCTCTGGGGTTTTCTTATCATAAATCATAACTTACATGGCCACCTAGCATAAGATGGATGCTGAATTTAACTAGGACTAAGGGATTCCCCTGCCAATCACCTACTGGATCAATACAGATCTTCTTGTAGACGAGAAGCTGGCCATGAGCAGCCAGGGTGTGCTTGCAGCCCAGAAGGCCAATC